>QRFJ01000951.1:136426-266572 GCA_006176705.1 Cocos nucifera | reverse complement strand
TATTCAAGTGCCCATGATAACTATCGTTTGGACTATCCCTAGGTTATTTGGCATTCACATTTTTGCTCGATAGTTTGAACAGATACATCAATATATAGCTGAATAAAGATCTTTAATAAGGAAACCATTTGCAATTTTATTTCTTCATAAAGAATGTTACAATGGTCCTTAAAGAAGGTAATCACATAGCCTTCTAGTACCTAAAGCATGAAACAGAAATCAAAATTTCTGCTAGCTGCAGCACATAATAACATCTTTCAAAACTAAGTCTAAACCAAGGTAATCGAAGAGGATATGTTCCCACGGTTACTGCAGCAACTCTTGCTTGTATTGACCAACACGTAGGAATCATGTTTTTTTCCAAAATCCCTAACCTCTGCTATCCTCAAGGACCCTGCATGAAAGTGCATAGTAAGCACTAGAACCAGAGTCAAGGCACCAATGGATGTAGAAGAAATTAGAAAATGGGATAGAACTCAATTAACGAACATACTCTAGAAGGACCTTCTTCTTGTTCTTCAGGGTGCCCAGGTAAGTAGGGCAGCTTCACTTTCAATGGCCGTCGCTGTTGCAATGAAAACACTTTTCTTTGACATCGGCCTTCTTCTTCGGCTCTGCCTTCTTTTTCTTTGCTCCTTCCACCTTCTGCTTTTTTGCAGACTTCTTTTTCTTTCCATAAGACTTTCTTTTGAAAAAAGTCTGTTTTCCAGTAGCAAGAACTAAGTCCTTTAGAAACCTTTCATAAGAAAGCTCAGCGATGAACCATGGTTCATTAATTCGGCCAAGAAATTTTTGAAGTTTATGCATGTGGTAATTCATGATGAATTGCCATTATGCATCAGTCAAGAATTGCAGAATGATATCGTTTACAGATCCAAGTCTAACTTTCACGCCGAGCTTCTCAAGCTCTTTCCATATCCTTGATCATCATCAGACAGTGATTCTTGGACTGACTGTCACATCACACATCTTAGCCTTAAAAAAGTTGTTTCGTGACTTATACTTGGCTGCGCGACTCTGTTCACCCAAACATCTCTTACAGAGAGCATTGGAAAAGGAATTGAAAATTCCCACACCCAAGGCCTCCTCCCTTTTCCTCCTCCACACTAACTTCTCCCTCTCCTCTCCATGCCCAAAGGCATTTGGGTTCTTGGTTGGTGCAATCCAAACGAGAGAAAGGCGACTGAAAGCTAGAAGGCTACGCTGCTACAAAGGACAACTGCTGATCTTCGAAATGTATTTTGAAGATCCTCCAAATTAGATCTAGATCCAAATTTTGGAGATGTGATAGAGAAGAAGAGGATCTCCAGATCCAGCCCGAGTGGATATCGGTAGAGGCCAGGCACTTGTGTGGCTAGATCAAGAACCTTCCACTGCTTACAGGATCATTAATGGGTAATAGGATTATCCACTTTAAGGTAAATTAAATTTGATTTAATTTATCTAAATTTATTTTTACTATTAAAATCATAAGAATTAGATCTAAGACATCCTAGATCTGATTTGGATTAAAAAATTTTTTTTTGAAATATATCTCTTGATCCGATTAGATCTAAATGAATCTGGTCTGAGAAATTAGGATTTCCCCTTCATTCCAATGGCATTCGAACAACAGAAGTTTCTCTTGGTGCCAATAGACTATTTCACAAAGTGGGTTGAACCGGAACCTCCAGCAAAAATAACTAACATAAAAGTGCAGGACTTCGTCTAGAAGTCGATTGTTTGCAGATTCGGTCTACCTCGGATCCTTATAATAGATAATGGATGATAATTTGCTGGATTAGATTTACCGAATTTTATGAAGATCTGAATATTTTCCACCATTTTACATCAGTAGCTTACCCATAGGCAAACGAAGAGGCTAAAGTAACTAATAGAACCCTGTTACAAGGTATCAAAGCAAGGCTTGAGAGGAAAAAGAGACTTGGATAGATGAACTCTATCTTATGCTCTGGGCTTACCGAATTACCCAAAGATTGCCAATAGGAGAAACTCCATTTGCTTTGGCCTTCAAAACTGAAGCTGTCATCCTGATAAAACTTAAACTTCCATCAGCATGAGTCATGACATTCAATGAGTAGCGCAACTCATAGGACCTAAGGGCTAACCTCGACTTGGTGGAAGTAAAATGGAAAAATGCTCAAGTTCGGATGGTAGCCTACAAGCAAAAATGAGCTCGCTATTACAACTCAAAAGTCAAAGGCAGAATATTCAAAGTGGGGGACTTGGTACTTCAACGAGCAACTATTTCACAACCTCAGAATCAAAAAAAGATTGCTCCAAATTAGGAAGGCCCGTATGAAGTAGAGAAGGTCGTCCGACCCAGAACTTATCGCATGAAGGAGCTCAGAGGAATAACACTCCCACAACCTTAGAATTCAGAAAATTTGAGAATGTACTACTAGTAATGTTCCTTTAATAAAACTCCTCCATTTCAACATTATTGTTTTTTGGTGTAAAAACTATGTGATGATAGAAAAAAAGTAATCAAAAGTGGTCATGTTAGGAATAGGAGGAGAATCTCATTCTAACATGAGCAAGTCGAAGACCTTCAGTTATTTAAGGTAGGAGGAGGGAAGAGGCCCATTCAATGATCCATTTATGCCCCTATGGCCATGTTAGGAATAGGAGGAGAACCTTATCCTAACATGAGCAAGTCGAAGACCTCTGGTTATTTAAAATAGAAGGAGGGGAGAGGCCCATTCAATGGCCCATTTATGCCCCTTTTGCCATGTTAGGAACAGAAGGAGAACCTCGTCCTAACATGAGCAAGTCAAAGACCTCCGATTATTTAAGATAGGAGGAGGGAAGAGGCCCATTCAATGATCCATTTATGACCCTACGGCCATGTTAGGAGCAGGAGGAGAACCTCATCCTAACATGAGCAAGTCAAAGACCTCTGATTATTTGAGGCAGGAGGATGGGAGAAGTCCATTCAACGGTCCATTTATGCTCCTATTACCATATTAGGAATAGGAGAAAAACCTCATCCTAATATGAGCAAGTCGAAGACCTTCAGTTATTTAAGACAGGAGGAGGGGAGAAGCCCATTCAATGATCTATTTGTGCCCCTATTGCCATATTAGGAACAAGAGGAGAACCTCATCCTAACACGAGCAAGTCGAAGACCTCTGATTATTTAAGATAGGAGGAGGAGAGAGGCCCATTCAATGGTCTATTTGTGCCCCTATGGCCATGTTAGGAATGGGAGGAGAATCTCATCCTAACATGAGCAAGTCGAAGACCTTTGGTTATTTAAGAAAGAAGGAAGGGAGAGGCCCATTCAACAATCCATTTATGCTCCTATTGCCATATTAGGAATAGAAGGAGAACCTCATCCTAACATGAGCAAGTCAAAGACCTCCGATTATTTAAGATAAGGGAGGAGGGGAGAGGCTCATTCAATAGCCCATTTGTGTTCCTATTGCCATGTTAGGAATAGGAAGAGAACTTTTTCCTAACATGAGCAAGTCGAAGAACCTCCAGCTATTTAAGATAGGAGGGGAGAGGCCCATTCAATGACTCATTTGTGCCCCTATTGCTATGTTAGGAATAGGAGGAGAACCTCATCCTAATATGAGCAAGTCGAAGACCTCTGATGATTTAAGATAGGAGGAGGAGAGAGGCCCATTCAGTGGTGCATTTTTGCCCCTATGGCCATGTTAAGAATAAGAGGAGAACCTCGTCCTAACTAAGCAAGTTGAAGACCTTCGATTATTTAAGATAGGAGAAAGGGAGAGGCTCATTCAACAGTCTATTTGTACCCCTATTACTATGTTAGGAACAGAAGGAGAACCTCAATCCTAACATGAGCAAGTCGAAGACCTCCGATTATTTAAGACATGAGGAGGGGAGAGGCCCATTCAATGGTCCATTTGTGCCCCTATTATTATGCTAGGAATAGGAGGAGAAACCTCATCCTAACATGAGCAAGTTGAAGACCTCTGATTATTTTAGATAGAAAGGGGAGAGGCCCATTCAATGGCCCATTTGTGCCCCTATTACCATAAAAGGGATAGGAGGAGAACCTCACTCTAACATGAACAAGTCAAAGACCTTTGATTATTTAAGACAGGAGTAGGGGAGAGGCCCATTTAATGATCCATTTATGCTCCTACTGCCATATTAGGAATAGGAGGAGAACCTCATCCTAACATGAGCAAGTCGAAAACCTCCGATATTTAAGACAGGAGGAGGGAAGAGGCCCATTCAACGGCCCATTTATGCCCTTATTGCCATGATAGGGATAGGAGGAGAACCTCATCCTAACATGAGCATACTGAAGACCTTCAATTATTTAAGATAAGAGGAGGGGAGAGGCCCATTCAACGGCCCATTTGTGCCCCTACAGTCTTGTTAGGAACAAGAGGAGAACCTCGTTCTAACTTGAGCAAAGTCGAAGGCCTCATTAATTTATGACAGGATGAGGGGAGAGGCACATTCAATGGCCCATTTATGCCCCTACAGTCTTATTAGGAATAGGAGGAGAACCTCATCTTAACTTGAGCAAAGTCAAAGGCCTCATTAATTTAAGATGGGATGAAGGGAGAGGCCCATTCAATGGTCCATTTGTGTTCCTACTGCTATGTTAGGGACAGGAGGAGGACCTCATCCTAACATGAGCAAACCAAAGACCTCCAATTATTAAAAATAGGAGGAGAGGAGAAGACCTATCAATGGCCCGATTGTTCCACTGCAGCCCTATTAATAGAAGAAGAACCTCGTCCTAATATGACCAAATCAAAGACCTCCGATTGCCTGAGACAGGAGAAAAATCTCATCTTAGAAAAAGCAAAAACCAACCTCATCAAGAATAAGTAAGGACTTCATCTTGACAAAAGGATCAAGAAAAACCAACTAAGATGGAAATAGAAAGACAACATCATCCTAACATTGTCCTGATACAAATAAAGATCTTCGGTCATGAAAAGATAGGAGAAAAGCTACTTTTCAAAGATTATTCCACCAAAAGACAAAACGAAGGAAAAAAGCAAAGAAATGAAATAAAAAAATAATTAAAAAAAATATTTCTTCATTAAAGTTAGAATTGTTATAAAATGAAGGGCTATAAGATCGATTACAAAAGCGAGGAGGAAAAGGCCAAAGCTCAAAGAAGGATCTGATCCCTCAAACTTTGGGCTGCTGGCCATCACCAAAGATTCCTTTAAACTAACTATCTCTTCCTCAAGTTCTTTCTTTCTTAGCAGACTCTCCACATACATCCTGTCAGCTCGTCGATAATTATCTTCAAATTCTCTCAACTACCTCCTCAGAACTGCCAACTCAGCCTCCGCATCCTTCATAGTTTGACACTCGTATACCATCTGGATCTTCGATTGTTGGAGTTTGGCCTTATCCTTCTCGTATGTAAATGAAAGACCATGAAAGGATTCCCTCAGAAAAATAATCCGCTCCAACTCTTTATCAGCACCGGTCTGTTGATTATCATGTAATTATCTTCGAAGATGAGCCACCTCTTCATTCTCCGATTTAAGCTCACTTTCAAGCCTACTCGTTTTCTCCTTATAATCAGTCCTATACTTATCGTGCCAAGCTTCAACGTCATGAAGCTGCCTCTGGACCTCGAAAATTTTTTTTGACCAGTCCCAATCGTGTTTCGACTTATCAGAAGACCATGATGAACTCTCCTCCAATAATTGGATTATCTCTTTCGCTGAATCAAGTTCAACTTTGAGAGAGCTAATCTTCACGGTCAACGCTCAAGACTTATCACTGGTGCTTTTCTTAAACTCCACTAACTCCTTCTCAAAATTATCCTTCTTAATGCTGAAGCTCATGGAATCCTTCATGTGTAATTTGAGAAGGCGAGTAACTTCAATCGTTGCCTCTGAAGCATTTTTCCTAGATCTTCGGAGTTCATCTTCTATCTTTTTTAGTTTTTTCTTCAGGTGATGAATTTTCCTCTTCAAACTCTTAATTACCAGTTTTAAAGAAATTCCTTGAGGTATGACTTGACATCGACGGGAGACTGCATCCAACATATGAAAGAAATTCTATGCTATTGATAAAAAGAAGTCTTACTTTCATTGATAAAAGTTTTTTCAAGTACCAAATGAAATAAAAAGGAAATACAATAACTAAAAGCTCCCAACCTCAGGAGGGAAAGTAGTAGGGGAACTCGGTGCTCCTGCAGTATCTGTGGACTCAAGAGCAAGTTTGGCTGGTGGTTCAGAGGGTCCTGGCTCCTCAACAGTAGGTTTGGAAGGTTTTACGATCACTTCGGTGGGAGAAGGGTCGACTGCAGTAGTGGATGGTTTGGCTTCCCCATCGGCAACCTCCTCTTCCTAAAAACTTAGGTCAAGCTCAAAAAATTTTCAGGCAATTCAGCCCTCGCAGAGCTCAAAACCTTTAATGAATGCTTGTTGGCCAAACTCAACATTCAGGTTCCTTATTTCAGAAGAGGCCTTGAACTCTTCCATGGCCCCGATCATCACCTCCAAGATCGATTTCGCCATTCGAGCTTCCAATTCGGCAACTTTGATCTTAGCTTCTTTCTTCTTTTCCTCCTCTAGAGCTAGTGCAGCCTTAAGTCCAGCCGAGATGAAGTCCTCCTTCTTAAGTGCATCTTGGAGACTTCCAATTTCTGTCGTCTTCTCCTCCGCAAGATGCTCAACCTCACCGACCTTCTCCTGAAGGTGACTGACCTTGGCTTCAAGATCCTCCTGGACCTTCTCTGCCTCTGCCTCCAGATGGTGTGCCCTCTTGATGTGGGCGAGCATTTGGTGATCCAACTGCAACAAATGATCGATGTTAAAAAAAAAAGAAAAAAAAAAGAAAGAAAAGGAAGAAGAACAAGAGAAAAGAGAAGAAGAAAAAAGCAGAAGACAAGAGAAGAAGTTGGGCAACGAAGCAAACACCTTGAGGAGGGTTCTAAGAGAACCCCAGATGAGCTACCATGATTCAAGGTTGGCCATGCGGTCCACCACTTCCGACATGGCAAATTTATGAGTTAAAGCCCAGACAATCTCTGGGTCATCGAAAGGATCCACTTCTCGTTCATCATTGTCGTCATTCAGCTCAATAAAGTGAGCCTTACGACGTGTCTTTGCGACAGCTTTTTTTTTCTTCTTCCATTCCCTCGTCTCTCCCTCAGCAGGAAGCTTTGGAGCTTGATCCCCACTGGAAGGGCCCAAGGGCGTAGAGGGCATGGAATCCACATGAACAGTGCCGACCTCGACAATTGGAAGAACATCGGCACTAGCGGCAACCTTGGAAGCAGTAGCAATGATAGCAGGGGCCATAGAGCTTGAAGCACCGACCTTTGCCCTCTTCGAACTACCACCTAGCACTTTTTCTTTTCTCTTCTGGGTGTAAAGCCTCTTTGCAAGCATCACGGTAGCTTCAGTATCCATTTCTGCAACGAAGAAGGAATCACAATTAGTGGCAGTACACAAATGTAAAATCAAGTGAATCCATAAAGTAAAAAATATACCGGTAGGGTCAAGGGAACTCAAACCCAGGTTAAATAAGGTCTGTTCTTTGAGAAGATCGAGAAGAAGAGGAGCTTGGTATGCTTTGAGTTTGTAGGAGGAATCAAGATCGGCTCTATCTAAGCTAGAAGCTCGGTGGACTGACTCCCTAATGTGACCCCAAGGAGGAAGATCTAATAGCAAGGTTGGACAGTGTACAAAAAAATATTTTTTCTTCCAATTGTAAATGGAAGAAGGAGCACCTTTCAGTAACCCCTTCTTGCCGAATTGGAGGAAGAAGTACCACCAGTCTTTTGTAGAAGGATGGCACTTGAAAGTATAGAAGTTTCTAAAGAGTGAAATGGTTGGATGGACCTCAGCTAGACGATAGAGGGAAAGGAATCCTATTACAAACCTAAAAGAATTTGGTGCTATGGAGGCAAGGGAGATGTTCAGAAATCAAAAAAGAGCAACTACGAAAGGAGGGAGCAGAAGTCAGAGTCCGGCACATAGAGTTTCTAAATATAGGTAGAATTGGCTAGTCAAAGGAGAACTCGCTCGATCACTCGATGTGGAAAGTTCAACGTCGTACTCCTGAGGGATCCCATACTGAATCCTAATTAGAGAAACAACATTCAGGGTCAGGGTGCAAGGAATGATATCCGACAGAAAAGGTTGATGAGACATGTCTCCAGTGCGAACTACTGTAATAGGGATGGGGTCAAGGAAGGCTGGACCAGACGAACTCCAAGAACCAGTAGATTGGAAAGTTCTGGAGGACATTTAGATCAAACTAAATTCAAGAGAAATCCCCAAAAATTAAGAGGCAAAGAATGTGGAAAACTCCTTAAGGAGAACCGAGAGAATAAGAAGCGAAGGATACTAGAATAATTAAAAAAAGGATGGCAGAACTGACCTAGGTCGATCGAGAAGGAGAAAAAGGCAATGAGCATGATGAAGACCAAGTGGAAGAATGCCTAGAACCAGGAAGGATGGAGAAAGAAACCAGAACTCTCAAGTGGAAGGAAGATGAAAGCCGAAGGAGGAAGGAACCAGGACTCTCGAAGGGAAGGAAGATAAGAACCAGGAAAGAAAGAAGAACTTAAATAGTAGAAAGTGGCCCAAAACCATCATGATTGTAGATCTCCCTCGGTCGTTCTTCGTGCGATGCATGTCCCAAGCATCATGACAAAAGAATGGCGACAGACAGTGACTTTATGGTGCCATGTCTCGAGTAGCGCTTCGATGAGAATTTCAAAAATCCATCTCTTCGAGTTGGATTGTGTTAATGGGACTCTAGCGTCAATATGGGAGATAACAATATTGCCTTTCTTTTTTTAATAACCATAGAACCTAAGAAAGAACTTCGGCAGTCATCTTTTTACTCCCTTCCTTCGAGTTCTGAACTCAAAAGTAGGACTATTATTGGGGATAAACCCCGCTTCCATCGAAGTTCGGTCTAATGCTCAGTCAAGTGTAATTTGTAAACGTAGAAGAGCTTCAATTGCCACTTCTCCACTAGTCGAACTCCTTTCGAACTTCTCCATCAGTCAAACTTGTTTCGGACTTTTTCTGTAGTCAGACTTCTCCATCAGTTGAACTACTCTCGGACTTCTCCTACAGTCGGACTTCTCCTTCAGCCGAACTCCTTCCAGACTTCTCTTTCAGTCAGACTTCTCCATTAGTCGAACTCCTTTCGGACTTCTCTTGCAGCCAGACTTCTCCATCAGTCGGACTCCTTTCAGACTTCTCCTTCGATCGAACTCCTCCCAGACTTTTCCTTCAGTCGGACTTCTCCATCAGTCGGACTCCTTTCGGGCTTCTTCATCAATCGAACTTCATTCGAATTTCTCCAGCGGATTAATTCTAGATTTCAACTAGCATTCCTCCTGAATGATCCTCTCTAGTCGTATTCTCTCTAGGTGATTTCTTTCAGTCAAACCCCTTTTAATCTATAGCTTTCTACATGGCATGAATCAACTTACTCATAAACAACTTAGAGGAGTCTGAACTCTTCTAAAATTGATATATGTTAAAGCTCTTCACCAACCATCACCTACTTCCTCCAAACTTATTAAATCCCAACGAATGAGCACATCATGATAATGGACACTGCTCTCCATGACAAACTCCATATGTCTTCGAGCGGCCCACTATCCGATAGTTATGGCTATCACTTTCAAGTTTGTTACAGACTCCATCTATAAAAGGGATCCTCCAGATACGTTTTCTCTAAACTCTCTTCTCCTTTCCAAAACTCTACTGAATTCTTTTCTGAGCACTCCATTTCTATTAGCTAGAAGAGCTGACTTAATCGTCGGAGGGTCCTACCGGAGCCACCACCACCGACTCTAGATGAAATTTTTTTGCAGATCATTGACGGCGACCTCTTCTTCCTTAACTCCAGCTCGATCCGGCATTACCTAGATTCCACACCAACGGACTTCATCACAATAATGGAGTTTATTAGAAGATGAATACTTTGTGATGAAAAATATTAAAAATATATTTTATTTATTAATGAATCAATTATAAATATAATATAGCACAACTATCAACAGGCTGATGATTGACTTTGAAATACATTTTCCAACAACTTTCTCTTATCCTAAAGGCACTCAATAGAGTATCTAATATCCATCTTTGACTTATGGTTGTCGAACTTCTGTATTGTCAAGGCTTTAGTGAAGAGGTCGGCCAGGTTCTTCTTTTCATCGATCTTTTGAAGATCGACATCACCTCGATCCACGATCTCTCGGATCAAGTGGGAAGTAGCATAGAATATGCCTCATTCGTTGGTGTGCCTTTGGTTCCTTCACCTGAGGTATGACACCAGTGCTATTGCAGTAGAGCAGGACCGGACCATCTAGGAAGAGTGCTACTCCAATCTCGATGATAAATTTTCTCAACCACACAGCTTTCTTCGCAGCATCTGATGCTGCGATGTACTTGCTTCACAAACAGAGACTGCCATAGTATGCTGCTTGAAACTCTTCCAACAGATGGCTCCATCATTTAGAGTAAAGATTTATCTCGATACGCTTCTACCATCATCATGGTCAGATTGAAAGCTAGAGTCTGTAAACCCCGCAAGCTTCAGATCTGACTCACCATAAACCAACCATTGGTCCTTAGTATTTCTCAAATGCTTAAGGATGATTTTAACCACTTTTCAGTAATTTTCTTTAGGGTCAGATAGATATCTACTCACTACTCCTAGTGAGTATGCCACATCTGGTCTTGTACATATCATGACGTACATGATAGATCCCACTATCGAAGTATATGGGACTCTAGTCATACGCTCTCTCTCTTAAGGAGTTGTCAGATAATCCTTTTCAGAGAGAAAAATTTTATGGCTTATCGAAAGATAGTTCTTTTTTGAATTTTTCATACTAAACCTCTTCAGCACAGTGTCTATGTATGTGGACTGAGATATCCCAAGCATTTTTTTAGATCTATTACTATAGATCTTCATCCCTAGGATGTAGGATGCTTTACCCAAGTTCTTCATGGAGAACTGTTATGACAATCAGACTTTTATTTCCTACAATGCGGGGATGTCATTTTCGATTAAGAGAATATCATCCATGTACAAGATAAGAAAAACTACTGCTAAACTATTTGTCCATTTGTAAATGCAGGGCTCTACTTCATTCTTAATGAAGCCATCTATTTTGATCACATTATCAAAATGCATGTTCCAACTCTGAGCTGCCTACTTCAATCCATAAATAGATCTATGAAGCTTGCACATCTTGGACGCATCTATGGATATGAACCCCTCAGGTTGTATCATATACTCTTCATTGATTAGATCTCCATTTAGAAAAGCTATCTTCACATCCATCTGTCAGATCTCATAGTCCAGATGGGTAGTTATCATAAGCATTATCCAAATAGATTTGAGCATTGCCACAGGAGAGAACATCTCGTCATAGTCAATATCATAACATTGACGATATCCCTTGGCAACCAGATGGACTTTATAGGTCTCCACCTTTTCATCTATACCTCTTTTCCTTTTGAAGACCCATTTACATCTAATGGATTTAACCCTTTCGGATGGGTCAACCAGTGTCCACACATCATTGACCTTCATAGATTCCATTTTGGATTTTATGGCCTCAAGCCATTTCTCAGAATCGAATTTCTACATAGCATCCATATAAGTGATCGAATCCTCATCGTTCTCATCAAGTTCAATGGGATCACCATCTCGAACCAAGAAACCATAGTATCTATCTGGATGATGCGGTACTCTACTGAATTGCATTAATGGTGTAGGTACACTAGGCTTCGAATTTGATCTAATCAAATTCGACACGGGTTCAGTTACAAGTGTCGATTTTTTTACCTATTGAACTTCATCAAGTTCAACTTTAGAGGCAATAGTTTTTTCACCAAGAAATTCTTTTTCTAAAAAGATTGCCTTAAGGTTGATGAACACCTTTTATTTTTCAACATGGTAGAAATAGTAACCCTTACTTTCTTTGGGATATCTTGTAAACATGCACTTATCAGACCGGGGTCCAAACTTATCTATATTCAAACATTTGACATAGGTTGGACAATCCCAAACCCATAGGTGAGAGAGTGTAGGCCTACGTCCAGTCCATATCTCATATGGAGTATTTGCGATAGATTTACTCGATATATTGTTCAATATATAACATGCAGTCTCAAGAGCATAACCCCAAAATGAAATAGGGAGACTAGAAAATTCCATCATGGATCGAACCAAGTCTAACAAGATTTGATTTCTTCTTTTCAATACACCATTATGCTGTGATATTCCTGGAGGAGTCCATTATGAGAGAATCCCATTCTCTCCTAGATATGTCAGGAACTCACTGGATAGATATTCATCTCCTCGATCCGATCGAAGAATTTTAATACTCTTTCTAGTTTGTTTTTCTACTTTACTTCAGAATTTTTTGAACATTTCAAATGAATCCGACTTATATTTCATTAGATAAACATATCCATACCTAGATAGATCATCTATAAAAGTAATGAAGTAGAAGTATCCACCTCTGGTACCTGTGCTTATTGGTCTACATACATCAGTATGTACTAGATCTAAGAGCTCAGTAGCTCTCTCACCTTTTTCAGTAAAAGATGACTTGGTTATTTACCAAGAAGGCAAGATTCATAGGTTGAAAGTGATTCATAATTACTGACTTGAAGGATTTTCTCTTGAGTCAACCTATTTATCCTATTCTTGTTTACGTGACCTAGCCTACAGTGTCATAGGTAGATATCAGAAACATTATCTAATCTAGGGTGTTTTATAGAAGTGTAAATTACACTCATAGACCGTGATAAAATGTAAATACTATTTTTTTATTATCCTTACATCATTGTAATATCATTCATAATGATATCACAATAATCTTCCTTTATACATAAATGATAACCATCTTTGGCCAAAAGACTAACAAAGATTATATTCATTAGAAAGGAAGGATAATAATGACATTCATTTAAAGAAATGATATTAGTATTAAGAATAAGTTGAACTATTCCCATAGCTAAAACTGGAACAAATCTTCCATCTCTAACATTCAGGAATCACTCATTATTTTTAAATCTTCTACTAATTTGAAGTTCTTGCAACATATTGCAAATATGGACTGGACTTTCAGTATCTAATACCTAAGTAGAAGTATCATAAATAGAAAAATTATAAGGTATTATCATATAACATCTTTGATTAGCAACTACTTGCTCATCTCTCCTTTTTAGCCTATTGGGATCATGAAAATCAAGATACTAAGGATAATTCCTCTTCCAATACCCCTGTATCTTACAGTAGAAGCATTCTGCCTGATCTAGATTATTCTTGGACCTTATGTTTAAATTGGGCATGGAAGTCCCATCATGAACCACTTTATGCTGCTGAACAACATTCAACTTTTGATACTTATCATCGAAGTTGGGTCCCATAAGTTTATCACTATCTAACAGTGAATGAAGCAACTGTAGTTAGAGTTTAACTGCATAAAGGAGAACCAAAAGCCTAATTAGTAATTGATTCATTGAACCTAAAGATTTGGACTTTAATCAAATGGTTTCTCTCACTATTTTATTCAAACTGGTAGCCTCTACCTCGAATTCGAGGAATTGCCTTAATTTTTTAGTGGGTACTAAAATCCATATAGACTGCATACAAGTTTAACTATGGTTGGTCAACCCATGTACATCAATGGATAGATTCATAAATAATTATTTCTCTAAACAATTTCTAATACTTTAATTTTATCCCAGGTATCTTTTCAAGAGGCTAGGGCCTCCACTAGAAGTCCCGATTTTGTCCAACCATTAACATGATCATACTTGGTCCATTTAACTAATGAATGATTAAGTCCAACTATGATTGGTCTGTTGGGAATATGCGCTCTTTCCACATGGATCAGCGTAGCCACTGGTGATTAGCCAAGCAACAAGAAAGTACTTCTTAGAAATTTCTATGGAAGCATGATCAAATAAATCAATGAATAGAGAAGAAGAGAAGAAGACATTTTTGAAAGAAAAGAGCTTTTATTCAGTATATTTTAGCACACTTACAACCTTAACCTATTTCTAGTATATATACTTACAAAGGGTCAAGCCTAAGCTTATAGAAAAATTTTCCAAACCCAAACAATCTACGTACACAAAATAATAAACCACAAAAACTGAACCAGCCCAGTTTCAGACTGAGCAGGCTAACCTGCGACTGGGTCGGCTCAGTCTGGGACTGAGCTGACCCAGTTGTGTATCATGCCAATAGCCCAAAAATGCTGCTTTCTATCTAGATTTTTCTCTGAGACCTAGCCGACCCAGTTCAGCTCAGTCTCAGAGTGAGCCGCCCAGTTTTTGAACTTTACTATTGAAACTGATTCTTCTTCCGACTTGCTTCCATCTTTCCATGACCTATCTTCTCATGTTTCCAAGACTTGGGAGTGCCACTTCTGAGCTCACATTTTCCACCTTGGTACTTCCAAGTTCTTATGAACTCATCTCTTCTCAACAAACCCATCCGTGCCACACATCTCTGAAAGCTATCTCTGGGAAGTACCTTCGTGAGTGCATCAGACTGATTCTCCTTAGTATGGATATTCATCAGTTTCACTTCACCTTCCTCCACTAGCTTTCTGATCCTATGGTACCTTACATCTATATGCTTTGTGCATGCATGATAGACTGAGTTCTATGCTAATAACAAAGCACTCTGACTATCACTGAATAGTGTAACCTTGCTCTGCTCCACCCTCAACTTATCAATCAGCCTCCTAAGTCAAAGGGCTTTCTTTGCAGCCTCTGTTATCCCAATATACTCGGCCTCTATGGTAGACAAGGCCGTGATTGACTGAAGGGTTGATCTCTAAGACACTGGCCCACTATATACGCAGAAGAGGTATCTAGTAGTAGACCTTCTTGTATCAAGATCACCAGTATAATTTGCTTCAACAAACCCTTCCAATGGACCTGAACCTTCACACATCTTCATAGATTATTCTCCAAATCCTCCTGGTTGCCCACCAAACACCAAACCATAATTCCTTATTCAATACAGATATCTCAATATCCATTTCAATGCTTTCCAGTATTCTTTCCTAGGGTTAGCCATGTATCTACTAACCATGCTCATAGCATGTGCTATATCTAGTCTATAGTATACCATAGTGTACATCACACTACCTATAGCATTTGCATAAGAAACTCATTCCATGTACTCTCTCTCCTCTTCTGACTGGGGGCACTATAACTTGGAGAGAGATATATGGTTCGACAATGATGTCTCTGCAGGTTTGGCCTTCTCCATCCCAAACCTTTTCAGAACCTTCTGGATATACCTTCCTTATGATAAATGGAGCATTTCTTTGTACCTATCTCTGAAAATCTCCATTCCAAGGATTTTCTTAGCTGGACCCAAATCTTTTATCTCAAATTTAGATGATAATACCTTTTTCAACCTTTTCACAGCATTCATGCTTCTACTGGCTATGAGCATATCATCTATATACAATAACAGGTACAGGACATCCTCCTCATCTACATCCTTGACGTAAACACAATAATCATGTTCACATCTGCTAAAACCTAGGCTCAAGATAAAGCTATCAAATCTTCGATACCACTGATGAGGAGATTGTTTCTAGCCATACAAAGACTTTCTAAGTAAACATACATTTTCTTCCTATCCCATCTCCATGAAACCATCTAGCTGCTTCATGTAGATTCTTTTCTCCAAAGTCCCATGAAGGAAGGCCATCTTCACATCCATCTATTCCAATTCCATATTATGTTGTGCCACCAGTGACAACAAAACTCGAATAGATGTATGACACACCACAGGAGAGAAAATTTTTATGTAGTCAATCTCTTTCCTTTGTGAGTATCCCTTTGCTACCAACCTTGCTTTGAATTTAGCTCCACCTTGTTCTAAAGGTGCTTCTTTCTTTGTGAACACCCACTTTGAGCCAATAGATCGAGCACCCTTTAAAAGATCCACCAGCTGCTATGTCTGATTCTTCTCAAGTGATTCCATCTCCTCCATCATGACCTGCATCCATGAATCATAATCCTCACTCTCCATGGCCTCTGCATAATTCTCTAGATCTCCATTAGTAGTGATGAGTGCATAGGAGATAACCTCATCAATGCCATATCTGATCAGTCTCCTAATAGTACATTAGGGCATGTGCAAAGCCACTCTCACTGGCACATCTCTGCCTGCACATCTCTGCCTGATGTCTGTGGCTGCTCCTGCATATCTGTCTGAACTACTGGCCCTCCATGCTAATTTTTAATCTAAGACAATACTTTTCTATCCAGCTCCACCTCAACAGGAATACTCCTTTAAGTGGATGTAATCTGCATGCCATCATTCTCTGACTGGCCACCGCTGTTCACCTTTATTTTCTCAGTTCCATCTATCCCAAACCTCCTCAAGATGCTCTTCTCATCAAAGATAACATCCCTGTTGATCACTGATTTCTATGCCTGAGTTTCATAGTAGGTACCCCTTGACTCCTTATGGATATCCTATGAATGTCATCTTTTGAGATTTCGGATCCAATTTACTCCTCTCGGTTGCCTCCACATGTGTATAGGCTATACAACTGAAGACTTTCAGGTGGCCAAGCTTTATCTTCTTTCCACTCCAGACCTCCTCTGAAATGCCTCCATTTAGCTTATAATGAGGGGACCTATTCATAAGAAAACAAAAAAAATTTAGAACATCACCCCAAAAGGACTTTGGGAGTGATGTCTGCAATCTCAAACTCCATGCCTTTTCGGTCAATGTCTGGTTCATCCTCTCCATGACATAATTTTATTGGGAAGTCATCCTCACTGTGTAATGGCATTTGATGCCATTTTTCTCACAGCACCTTTTGATCTTCAGGTTAGTATACTTTCCTCCATTGTTTGACCTCAGATACTTTACCTGTCTCCCTGACTCCTCTGCTTTAGCTCTCCAGGCTCTGAATTGGGCAAACATCTCTGATTTTTCTCTGATCAGATCAACCCACACCTTCCTTGAGAAATCATCAATAAAAGTAATAAAGTATTTTGCCCCACCTCTAGTTAATATAGGAGCTAGTCTCCACACATCTGAGTGCACTAAATCTAGCACTCCCTCGTTGCGCTTGGTACTTCTGGCAAACTTCATCCTATGCTGTTTGCCAAAGATACATGGCTCACAAAGATCTATGCCCTCCTTCTTCAGGGCTGAGATCATACCTCTTCTGCTTAGTTCTATGAGCCCATGGTCACTCATATGACCTACCCAATAGTGCCACAATCGATATAAAATCTTTTCCTCCTATGCCACTGCTAGCATCTTTGTACTATCATTTACCACTTAGCCTTCCATTCTTTAAAGATTGTTGCTCAGTCCTCTACCTCTTATCACCATCAAAGCTTTCTTAAAAATTTTCAGACATCCACTCCCAAAAAGCTACTAAAAGCATAATCCTGCTCCTTCAAGTAGCCCAAAGAAATCAAATTCCTTTTCAACTCTGATACATGCTTGATATTTGATAATATATGAAAGATCCCATCGTACATCCTCACCCTGATGGAGCCAATTCTAGCTACTTTGCATGGGTGATCATCTCCAAGGCTAACACTTCCACCATCGGCCTTTTGGTAGGTACCAAACCACTTTTGATGAGAAGTATAGTGGTACGAGCATGCTGAATCTAATATCCACATAGTATTGCACTGTGAATCCATCTGATACAACTAGCAGGTCTTCTCCACTGCTCGCAGGAGCTGTATCATCTCCCTTGCTAGCCTTCCCTTTTTCTGATCTCAAAAGAGGACAATCTCTCCTTAGGTGTCTAGGCTGATGACATTTATAACATTTCAATGTCATCTTTCTCTGATCATGAGACTTTGACCTATCCTAGGATTTTTCTCTTATCTTCTTCTTTGATCTTTCCTATCTTTCATTCACAGCCAAGATCTCAGACTTAGTGTCTTCCTTGTAGATCTTCTTCCTTTGTTCATTTGATCTGAGCACACCAACAACCTTTTCATAGTTTAGGGTCTCCTTTCCATAAACTAAAGTTGTTATGAGACCATCATACGAACCTGAGAGAGAACATAATAGCAGCAATGCTCGATCCTCCTCGTCGATCTTCACATCCAAACTCATCACCTCATAACACACTTGATTGAACCTTTAGATATGTGCAACAAGATCTCCACCTTTCGGCATCCTCAGACTACATAGCTATTTCTTCAACCATAGCTTGTTCGTCATGTTCTTCCTCATGTATGTGTTCTCCAGTCTCTCCCAGAGTCCCTTTGCCGTAGTCTCTGTGTAAACCTCGGGCAAAATCTGATCGACCAAATACATCCGGATTGTGCTAAAAGTAATTTTCTCTAACTCTTCCCAATCCTCAGCACTGATCTTTTCCAACCTTTCTTTTGTCAAGACTTTGTAGATCCTCTACTTAACCAACAAATCCTTTACTCTTTATTGCCATGGTGTAAAGTTTTTCTTGCCGTCGAACTTCTCAAAATCCATCTTGAATCCACTTGATCCCATGACTTCAAACAAGTCAAGAACAGATCCCTAACATCCTTCACAATCACACACCAGTAAAACTATCCTTCATAGAAGATCTAACTAGCCTTAGATCCTCTTTTCAAACTTTTGTATCATCGTTTCTCCATGTAAATAATCTCCACCTCAATCTAGAGACAACCATGAAGCAAACTAGAAATTTTTAGGATAAACCCTGGTGCAACAGATCCTGGATGTAGTAAACCCTAGGTGTCTTCCTTCCTTTCACACAACAACGCTCTGATATCAAATGTTGGGAATATACGCTCTTTCCACACAGATCGATGTGGCTGCTGGTGATTAGCCAAGCAACAAGGAAGTATTTCTTAGAGATTTCTATGGAAGCATGATCAAATAAATCAAGGAATAGAGAAGAAGAGAAGAAGAAATTTTTGGGAGAAAAGAGCTTTTATTCAGTATATTTCAGCACACTTACAACCTTGACCTATTTTCAGTATATATACTTTACAAAGGGTCAAGCCCAAGCTCATAGAAAAACTCTCCAAACCCAAACAACCCATATATACAAAATAATAATCTATGAAAATTGAGCCAGCTCAGTTTAAAATTGAGGAGGCTAACCTGCGACTGGGTCAGGTTAGTCTCAGACTGAGCCGACCTAGTTATGTACCATGCCAATAGTCCAAAATACTATTTTCTATCTATATTTTTTCTAAGACCTAGTCGATCCAGTCCTGGACTAAGCCGACCCAATTTCCAACTGAGCCGACTCAGTCTCAGAGTGAGCCAGCCCAGTTTCTGAATTTTACTATTGAGACTGATTCTTCTTCCTACTCGCTCTCATCTTTTCATGACCTATCTTCTCATATTTTTAAGACTTGAGAGGAGCTCACATGGTCAACCTAACCATCATTTAGAGAGATGTAACTAAGAAATTATATTATGAATGATAATTTCATTAGCAGATAAGCATCTAACCTATGGTTTTCCAATGATTATCCAACTAATAGAACTATTTTCATCCACTTAATGGAAGACTATGATCTAGTTATCACCATAAATATTTTTTTTTAAGAACCTAATAATTTTAAAAAATTTAATTAATTTGATTTAAAGAGAGAAGGTTAGATGAACCAGGTTGTCATGATCCTCCAACCAACATCACCAAGTCAGCTTAAGGGAGACCATTAATAAGCTGGTCTAGAAGCATCTAAATCAGTCATACCGATTTACCTAGCTAACATAAGTTAGCTTGAATAGTCAAGTGATCTGATCAAAATATAATTTCACTAAGAGGTCAGGTAAGTTCGATCAATGGGAGGGTCTGCCATAGCTTGCCTTAGACACTATCAAAAATAGTCAGATAAGCGGGCTACAAATTAAAGACTACAGGTCTGATTTATCTTAGACATCAACTAATTTAATTAGTTTCAATTAGATCAATCTAACAGTTCATGCTAGGCCGCATAGCCAAGAATCAGTCCATCTTGGGTCTCGTTAAAGATATGGACTTGACCAACTATAACTATTATAATTAATCTAGAGAATCCTTGACCTAATCTAAGATAATAATTGATTAGATTTAGTCAGTTCTCTAATCAAGTCTATTATTTAATCTAACCTTAGGTCTAACCCAATTAATGAACCTAATCCTCACTAACCCATTTAACCCAATGTGTTATGATTTATGTCTTATAGGATCTTTAATTCACAATCCTAGATCCTAATCAAACAACTTCTTAATTCTTAATTAAGTTTTGAGCTGAGGGTTAGGGTTCAACTTATCGAAAATAATTTTTATGTTTGTAAAATATTTTTATAATATGATTTTATCAACCAAGTTGTATGTTTGATTTATAATCAATATGCAAGTAACATAAACATGAATCTACTTTAGATCTAATCTAAACAAATTCATGTAATTAAAATAATTTGAACTTTAATCAATCATAAATTTTTCTAGATCAAATCTAACATATTTATGATGATTAAAATTAGATTAAAATATTTTTAATCAGATCATAAAATTTTTTAGATCTAATCTAAAATTTTATGATTAATATTTCAGATCAGCACGTACTAGGACAACTTCTTCATTGTAAGGGATAAATCTTATAGTAAAACAATCTTATAATCAGTCTATGCAATCTAAAACTTTTATTTTTTAGATTTAAAATTATTTTAAATCTAATAAATTATAAATAAAATTAGATAATATCTAATAAATTTATGATTAAAGATAGATTTACACGAACTAGAACAACCTCTCCACTGTAAGGGATAAATCTTACAATAGGACAATCATATAATCAGTTCGTGTGATCATCATTTTTAATTTTAGATTTAATAAATAGATTATAAATTAGATCTAATCTATGAAATAATTTAAACATGCCAATTATTGGAATCAGATCTAGGATTTCAGGATTAGATCTTGAAATTTTTTCAAGATCTGATAGTGGAAGACTAAAATTAATCAAAATTAATTTTAAATATCAAAAAATATCTTAGATCTATGATCTATTACTTGATCATGGAATGTCATTAAATTAAAAATTAAAATATAAATAAGAAATTAAAATATATTGATCACATCAATATATATATATACTACATCTAATGTCGGTATGAAAATAATAGATCAGATCTATTACTTATGCAAGTTAGATGTTTTAACTTGCTGATCTAAGCTTGAGGATGAAGTTGCAAGCCGTACATGTTGACCTTTAGGAATCATCCACATGAGCCCACAATCATGATTAGAAGTCCTGATGCAGGAAATCAACACAGTATGCTAATACTGTGCTGATCCTTCTTTGACAGTCGATCTAGAACAACCTTCTTCAAATCTTGGACTCCTCAATTTTTAGAAGAAATAGAAAGAGATTTTGAATTTGAGACACCTCTCAAAAATCACTAAAGAATAAGGAAGAGATCAAAGAAAAATCCTAGAAGAAGAACCCTTCTTCTTCTTCTTCTTATTTTCTCTCACCTAGACACCTAGATTGGTGTCTATGAAATCCCCATGCTTCAATATTCTTTCTCCCTAATTTTTACACACCCCAAAGCTATCTCAATATTCTAGAATCCATGAAAAAATCAGCCTAAAATTTATTTTAAATATTAAGATATGGAAGAGTCTTGTCTAGGTCAAATACCTAGACAAGGTAGGTCCAAAATAGGCAACTAGTTGGGGCGCCCAACACTTGGGCACCCCCTCCTTTCTTTACACTATGGACCACCAGGAATAAACACACAAAATACTCCTATTTCCATGAAAAATGATAGAAAAATCAAGGATGTGGACAGCATAAAGGAAGGAGGAGTTTTAGGTGCTTAAAATTCTATCTCATAGAGTTTAAATCAAATCCAACTCCTAGTTTGACTTGGTCCACAACCAAATACCATCTAAGGAATAAGAAAAGGCTATGGATGTGCATGAGGGCTTGGGAAAAAGTTTTTCCACATTCAAAATCAAAGAGAAGGGGTGTGGGGGGCGTGAGGGGTCAATGGCACAAGGAATAGAAAGTCCTAGTCATACTAAGATTCCTATTTTGACTTGGTCCAAGATGGTTTCTCAAACCAAATCAAACCAAAACTAATTCAACCCGATTAAATTAGATGCTAAACTAATTAAAAACTTAATTAAATTAGATTATATTAGATTTAATTTTAATTTAATTTTTTAATCAAATTAGAAAATTGGGTTGATCCAAGTCCTAGTTGAACTAGGATTAGTTCTTCCTTGCACTTGGCTTATCCAATAAATTAATTGGACTTGATTCAATCAAGCCCATACTAAATCTAATTAATTATATTTAATTAAACTTAATTTCAATTCTTTGACTTAATCAAATTAAGCTAATTAGTAATCAAATTGCTAATTGAACCTCCTACAACACTTGCACTAGGTTAAACATCAATCGTATTGATCGTTTAACCCTAAAATAATTCTTAATCATTGATCAACCATCCGATCAGATCATGAGCTCTAATATGTATCATCTAATAGGTCCAAACCTAAGCTAGTAGTATAGAAAAAAATTTATATACCAATCAAAATAACCATCTAGCAATGGTATCCGATGATTGGATAGGTCGAATGTGTAGAACAACATCCTTAGAACTCATACAGATATAGTTTTTATATAATTCATCCCCTTGACCAAAATGCTTTTAGGATATCTCAGAGTTCAACTATCAACTCTGATCAGGTTGTTCACATTGTATTTCAAAATATCAAATTCATTTGATGGATTATCCTGGCTAAGGTTTTGCTATATTGAAATATAGTGATACATTCTTCTCCAACTCTTGGAGTGGTTAATTTCATCTTGATCATACTTTGACTTTGCAAGTACTTGACTATGCCCAGAAGCCTTCCATTATTAAATTAGAAATTCAATCAATCCAATACCAAAGCATAGTGAGTTGCTTGCAAGTCACTAAGGCGATCTCAGGTCTAAGGGACACTTATACCTATATTCCATCAGAGACATTCTCAATAGCAGAATGCTCTGGAGTTGGTCACGTTCAATGATGATGTACCCATACATCTTACTTGTATGCCATACCAATATCTTCACACTCTTTTGATTAAGAGGACAACCAATCTATATGGCATATAGGGACCTATGCTCAATAGACACTGTCATTCTAATTAACAACCTATTATTTGGTTGTGAATAGATTTAAGGACTAATCGATAAATTCTCTTTTTATCAAAGCTAAATAGTCCTAAGAACAACATCACAATAATAAAGTTCGTTAGAAGATGAATCCTTTATGATGAATAATATCAAAAATATATTTTATTTATTAATAAATTAATTATAAATATAATGTAGCAAACCATCAACAGACTGATGATTAGCTTTGGGATACATTTTCATAATTGAATCACCATCGATCTAATCATCAGGTAGATTTGATCATTATGATGCAACCATACACATATCTAGCATCCACGGATGGTCCACACGAGATCCTGATCCTGATAAGCTCCTCTGGAGTGCTAGCTCGATGAAGAATGCTCCTGATAGCTAGATCTGATCGAACAATTTTGATCTTCCTTCACCAAAACTTTGGATACTCCATATTAGCAGGATGGGCAGAAGAGAGGATGAAGAAGTACTCAAAAAATCTCATGAAGATCTGATGCTTAGATCTTGCGAAATCAAAATAGAAACCCTAGATCATGATCTAGGGCAGCATAGCTCTCAAACCTTGGTGCCCAATTTTCTCTCCTAATTTTTCTTCTTAGATTTTTTTCTTATTTATTTTAGGATATGGAAGGGCTCATAAACTAGAGGAGAGGAGTCTCAAAAATAATCTCACCCAAAAAAATTCCAAGAATTTTATATTGGGCGAACAAATCAAGGGGCATGTGGAAAAGTTGGGATGAAGTGGTTTGCTATTTGAATTCAAATCCCATTTGAATTCAAATTGCAACTACATCAAACCCATCCATTTAGGATGTGAGAAGGGAGGGTAAAAGCCTTCTTTTTCATGGAAAAAAATTCTTGAGAACATCTTTCTCGTGGAGAAAAAATTGGCACAAAGAGGGTAAGGTGGCACATGGAAGACTAGGTCAAACTAGTCTCATAATTATTCATCTAATTGAACCAACCCAATCTAAATTGGTTAGGCTTAATTAGACCAGATTAAATCCAACTTATTTAGGCTTAATTAGGCTCAGTTAAATCTTAATAAAATTAAAAATTAAATAATCCCAATCCCTGATTAAATCAACGATCATACTTCCTCGGCGATTAGGTCATCTCATAACCTAATTAGATCAAACCCAACTGAATCTAATTCAATTAGACTTGATCCAAAAATAATTAATCAATCTAATTGAGTAAATTAGTGATCAAATTACTAATTAAATCTCTCATAAATATAGAATTCAAATCTAGTGAATATCCGGACAACAGAGTCCCATCAAAATAGAACTCTTGATCGAAGAGTTCCAAACCAGTGGGACTCTTAATTCTGGTGTCTGAAATGAGTGAAACTCATGATCATAGAGTTTAGACTCTCGATCATAGAGTCTCAGATAAGTAGGACTCAGAGTTTTAGAATAGTAGGACTCTTGGTCGAAGAGTTTCAGTCCAGTGGGACTCTTGATTATAGAGTCTCAGTCCACTAGGACTCCTGATCATAGAGTCCCAAAAAATCAAGACTCAGAATTGTAGACAACCAGGACTCAGAGTCTTAATATAGTAAGACTCTTGATTGAAGAGTCCTAGTCTAGTGGAACTCTTGACCATAGAGTTTCAGTCTAGTGGGACTTTTCACTAGCCATCAGATCAGGTAGGAACCTTTAGTGTGTGTGAGCCCACTGGTTCGAACCTAAGCTAATAGCATAGGAACCAATTTCTATACTAATTGAAGTGACCATCTACCAATGGTACTCGATATTCGGATAGGTCGAATAGTCATAATCATAATATTTAGAATCTATGTGAATATAGTTATCGCATAATTCATCTATTTGACCTCTATGTATGAGGATGATTTAGAGTTAAACTATCAACCCTAAAAGATTCATCCAAATTGTGTCTCAAGCAATTAGCCCTATGACTTCTCACTAGGACTATCCTGGCTAAGGATTTGCTAAATTGAAATATAATTAAATATAACTCTCAAACCAAAGTGGTCAATCCCATCTTGACTCACACACCGACTCCTCAAGTACTTGACTGTGCCTAGAAATCTTTCATCATTGAATTAGAAATTCAGATAGTCCGACACCAAAGCACAGTGAGTTGCTTGAAAGTCACCATGGTGATCTCAAGTCAGAGGGACACTTATACCCATATTCCTATCAGAGCAAATCTTTACAGTAGAAAAGCTTTGAAATTGATCATGTTCAGTGCAAATATAACCCTACATCTCACTTACATTCCACACCAGTGACTCCACACTCCTTGGTTAAGAGGACAACCAATCCATATGGTATACAATGACCTACACTCAATAAATGTTATCATCCTTGGTAACAATGTATCATTTGATTACGAATAGGTTTAAGGACTAAACAATAAATCCTTCTTTGTCGATTCTAAATAGTCCTAAGAGCATCACCATAATACAGGAGTTCATTAGAAGATGTGAGATTTTATGATGATAAAATATCAAAATAAATATTATTTATTAATAATTCATATATAAGTATAAGAAATAGCACAACCGTTAATAGGTTGATGATTGGCTTTGGAACACTATTCCCAACATTATCCTGATCAAGGATTTGCTAAATTAAAATATAGTGATGCACTTGCTCCAACACTTGGAGGGGTCAATTCCATCTTGACTCATACACCGATAAGCCAAGTACTTGACTGCACCCAATAGCCTTTCACCATTGAATTAAAAATCCAGATAGTCTGATACCTAAGTATAGTAAGTTGCTTGCAAGTCATCATAATGGTCTCAAGTCTAAGGAATACTTATAGCCATATCCTTCGTGAGCAACTCTTGACAGAAGAGAGCTCCATAGTTGGATCATGATTAGTGAAATATAGTCCTACATTTCACCTGCATGCCATAATAGTATCTCTATACTCCTTGGTTAAGAGGATAACTAACACATATGACAGGCAATGACCTATTCTCGATAAACATTAGTAACAATATATCATTTGGTCATGATCAAGTTTAAGGACTAAATGACAAATCCTCTTTTGTCAAGTCTAGATTAGTCCTAAGGACTTCATCATAGAGAGTTCATTATAGGAAGATGAAGAAATTACTAGAATAACTATTTTATTCAATTATAATTTAAGTACAATTTACATTTAGCACAATCATCTATAATCTAGATGATTGGCTTTAGGATATAATTTCCAACAACTCCTTCCTCTGTTCATAGCTGGAAGGAGTTCTTTTTTATTGTTAACCCATCACTTGAGTGGAGACTTCCTCACTAGGGTCAGTCTAGAGAATCCATCTGTAAGGCTCCAGGGTTGGAAAGGGGGATCTTGATTCTATCAAAAATTTAAAGGATTATAAAGTCCCTCCACTAACCCAATTGCTGTCTGATCTGACCCTCTTCAACCTCAATTTGAGCCCCACTAACCTAGAAGGTATTAGCTTATACTTTCTTTATTTTCTTATCTTTGTTTAACTTCTATTTATTCTTTTTGGTAGAAATGACTTCTGAGGAACTTAAACAGTTGGAGAAGGGGTGCCCAAAGAAGAGGAAAGGCTCAAGCTCGGCTTTTTCGTCTAAGAGAGTCAAGGCTTGTAAACCAAACCAGGCCACTTCCACCCTTGCTGCTATAATTTTAGAGGTCAGAGTAGCTCTGCCCACTTCAAACACCTCCATCGATACTGCCGGTCCAGCACCTGCTGTCAAGAAGTTGAAGGTTGAGGGGAAAAAGAAATCGGTCATTGCCAAAAAGCTTCGATCGTAAAAGGAAATTGGAGAGTCGAGCAATGATGACATTGACTAAAAAAGGGCCACACTGGAGGGTAGTCCAAGCTCTAGCCGAGGAATGCATGCTGCCAACTGAGGTTAACAAATTTCGCCAAATGAGCCTCCAAGATCGGAAGAGAGAGTCACTTGTAGCTTTCTTTGAGATAATCTTTTTTCACTTTTCAAACTCAATTATTTTCTCAATAGTAAGGTTGACTTTGTTATCTATAGGTGGATCACGACTTGGTTGTTGGCATTGAGTCAGCCAACATTAATAGGACTGAGGCTTCCAAAGTTCTGAAGGAAGTTGAAGCAGCTAAAGCTGAAGCTTTTGAGGCCAAGGCTAAAGTTGAGCATCTTAAGGAGGCACTCAAGGAGGTGGAGAGGACTTTGGCCAAAAGAAAGACTGATTTGGCCTTCGAGGCTGAGAAGAGAAAAAAGGCAAAGGTTGAAGTTGAAGAGGTTAGGAGGGAAGGAGAGAAGAGAGTGACAAAAGCCAAACAACTGGCCATGGAAGAGTTCAAGGCTTTCGAAGAACTTAGAACCATCAAAGTCCAATTTGCTAGGGAGGGTTATGATGCTGGTTTTAACACTTGCTAGTGAAAGATCTCGGAGCAATATCCTAAATTGGACCTTGACTTCTTGGAAGAGGAGTCAAAAGATGATGCCGACCTTCCCCAAACTGAAATCAATCCTTCTACTGTCAGTCCTCCCACTGCTGATCCTCCTACTCTTGATCCTTTTACTGTTGGTCTTTCTGCCGATGGTCGAACCAAGTTCCCTTATTATCCTTTAGCCAGAGGTCGGGGACCACTCTTAGTGGTATTGTTTCTTTCTTTCTTACTTGTACTTAAATCTTTTTCAAGTAATGAACTTCAAATTTCTCATATCCTATCTTGTATATTATGATCATTTGCAAAATAGAATTTTTTTTATAAATATTGCAGCCAAGCTCAGTCATGGATTACTGCCATTCTCCTACCTTAAGGCATTCCTCTCAAAGCTCAAATAAAGACTTTGAAGGAAGAAATGCTTCAAACTAACAAAAAGTTGAATAAGGTTGAGAAGGAGCTCCAAACATCAAAGAACAATTATACGATAGCTTCTATCAAAATCAACCGTTTATGCCAAGCCTTGAAGCAGGCCTTTAGAGATTACACTTTGAAGAAGTATTAGATGTCTGAAGAACTTCAACGAGTCTCTAAGCCGGCCAATGAAAAGTCTTGGTCTCTAACTGCCAAAATTGGTTCTCTTGAAGTCAAACTCAGGACTGCCTAGAAGAAGATTCAACTTTTGGACAAAAACACACATTGGTCCCAGAAGTAAGAAGATATGGTTGGGATTGGTCCAAAAGATTTTTCAACCACCAGAATTAATTTCGCATGGTAGAGGAAAGATACGGCAAATATAGGTTAGGCTGGAGCAAGAAAATTTCTAATCTCCAATGTCAACTTCGGATGGCCAACGAAGAAATAGCCTGGCTTAAAGAAGAATCCACAAGTAATGTTCAGGCCAACCCAAGAAATGATTCAGATGAGGTTTATGATAAGAATAAATCTGAGCTTCTTCAACTTAAGATATAGATGAAAAACCAAGAAAATTCTATCAAAGATGTGGAGGCCGAGTCTGTTGTACTTCAAAAGAGACTAAGAGAGTCACACGATGAGGCCATGAGAGCTCGGAATTTGTTCAAGAAATGTTTGACAGAAAAAAAGCATGAAAATTAGATAAGAGATCTAAAGAACTCCTTAATGTTGGCTAGGGCTGGTGTCTGGAGACTAACATAGGACTTTTTTTTCCTTTTATAATCAGTCTTGGTGATCTTTGTAATAAGTTTATTTAATAAGATGATTTTCTTTTGCATCATGTTTCTTTGTCATGTCTTGATTTTATGTTTGTCAAGCTCTTTGTCATCACCTTGTGCTTAATGTTGACTTTGTTTTGAAACTGCGACCTTCATTTAGTCTTTCTTAAATTTGTCTCCCTTGTTTACAAACAAGGGTCTTTCGACCTTGCTTAGGAATGCATTCTTTGATTTAAGAATCGAAGGATTTCACTCTCATTAGGACGAGTTAACCTCCTCCTATTTAAGAATCGGAGACCTTCATCCTTATTAAGATGAGGTTAACCTCCTATTTATGAACCAAAGACTTTCATCCTTGTGAGAACGATATTAACCTTTTGTTTAAGAACTAGAGGCCTTCACTCTCGTTAGGATGAGGTTAACCTTCTATTTAAGAATAGAAAGACTTTATCCTCATTAGGATGAGGTTAATCTCTTGTTTAAGAACTGAAGGCCTTCACCCTTGTTTAAAAATGAAGTCCAACTTGTTCATTTTATGCTATAATTTAATTACACAAAAAATGAGTGTTAAAATGAGTGATCTTTTATTAAAATGTAGTTATCAATAGTACATTTGTAAATTTTTAAAATTTCATGGTTAGAGTAGCATGGCTCCTACAAGCCCCTTTATGCGATAAATTTCTGATCAAATAATTTTTTTGACTTCATAAGGACCTTTCCAATTTGGGGCAAACATACCTTGATTCTATGGTTGAGAAACCATTGCTCGATGTAGCACTAAGTCTCTGACCCTGAATATCTCACTCTTGACCTTAGAATTATAATATCAAGCTATCTTCTGCTTGTAGACTGCTATCTGAACTTGAGCTTTTTCTTGTTTTTCTTTCAATAAATCAAGATTTGCTCTAAGCTCCTATGACTTATTTTGGTCATTGAAGTTTTCAACTCATGCTAAAGGAAGTCTAAGTTCAACTAGAATTACTGTCTCAATTCTAAATGCTAGAGCAAATGGAGTTTCTCTTGTAGACAACTTTTGAGTGGTTTTATAAGCCCATAAAACACGATAGGGCTCATCTGCCCATGTTGTTTTTGCTCATTCAAGCTTTACCTTTGTTCCTTCTAACAATATCCGGTTAGTCACCTCAGCTTCACTATTTGTTTAGGGATGGGCCATAGATGTGAAATGATGAGAAATATTTAAATCTTTATAGAATTTAGCAAATCTTGATCCTACAAACTAGCATCTATTATCAGTGATCAATGTTTGAGGTAGATCAAATCTATATATTATGAATTTTTAAATAAAATATCTTACTTTTGTTTCAGTAATCTTTGCTAGTGGTTCAACTTCAATCTATTTAGTGAAGTAATCTACGACCACCAAAAAAAACTTTTGCTATCTGAATGCTATAAAAAATAGCCCAAATATCCATTTCCCACTATGCGAATGGCTAAGCAGCACTTAAGGATATCAATAAAGATGTTGGTTGTCGTTGAATATTGATATTTCTTTGACATTGATAATATCTTTTAACATAATTAGCAACATCCAACTGCATGGTCGACCAATAGTATCCTTGTTGAAGTAACTTATAGGATAATGACCTGGCTCCGAGGTGATTCCTACAAACTCCTTCATGAACCTCCCTAAGGGCATAATCAGCTTCAGACAGTCGAAGATACTTAAGGAGCGACAAAAAAAAAGATCTCTTATATAACTTGTTTTCATATAAAATGTAGCGAAATGCTTGATTTCTTAATTTTCATGCTACTTTAGGATCTCTTAGGAGGATGCCATCTTTTAGATATAAAACTAGTGTATCAATCCAATTAGACTCATGGTCCGTCTGCATCACCACCTAAACTTCTTCGATACTTGGTGGTTGAAGAACTTTAAAGAAGACTCCCTTAGGCAAGTTATTTGGAGTTGAAGTAGCCAATTTGGATAGAAGATCTGCTCTAGAATTTTATATTCTTGAAATTTTCAACATATCAAAGTTGATAAAAATTGAAGTTAAATCTCTTATCTTGAATAAATACATCTTCATCTTTTCTTTTCAGGCTTCATAACTTTCAATAATATGTCCCACCACCAATTGCAAGTCACTATAAGCTTATAGATGATCTATCCCCAATTCTCTAGCTATTTTTAGACCTGCAATTAGAGCCTTATATTTTGCTTCATTATTAGTGGTAGAAAATTCAAAGCATAGTGTATATTCGGCAATAACTCCCTTCGAACTAATGAGAATTAAGCTAGCACCTGCTCTAGAGGCTTTAGGTGAGCCATCAACATGTAAAAACTAAAAGCCTTAAGAAAAGTTACCTCCTTCTTCTGAGGAGTTTGACTGGAGATTAGAAATACTTTCTTTCGACTGCTCAAGCTTAGGTGCATCCAGAATAGTGCATTCAACTATAAAATCTATGAGTATTTGAGCTTTAATAGATGGTTGAGGTTGAATTTTTATATCAAATTTAGTGAGTTTAATTGTCCACTTCACTATCCTCCCAAATGTGTTGGGTCGGTGGAGGACTGCTTTTATAGGTTGATCTATGAGAAGTATTACTATATGCCCTTGAAAGTAAGATCAGAGCTTCCTAGCTGCAATCAATAAAGCATAAGTCAACTTTTCTAATTTAGTATACCTTATTCTGCATCTCTCAGAACTCGACTTATGTAGTAGATTAGTTGTTGAACTTTATTCTCCTTTCTGATCAAGACAACATCGATGGCTATAGATGATACTGTCAAATAAAAGAATAATTCTTCGCTAGGCTCAGGTTTGGCAAGAAGGGGAGGTGTATTAAGGCAGTTTAATTCTTCAAAAGCTTGTTGACATTCTGAGATCCATTGGAAGCTTTTTGGTTGTTTGAGCACTTACAAGAAAGGCATGAAATGCTCTACCGACCTTGAGATAAAATAATTCAAAGATGCAATCTTTCCTATTAGACGTTGGAGTTCTTTCATTATTTTAGAAATGGCCATTTCTTGAATTGCCCGAATCTTCTCCAGATTTAAATCTATGCCATGCCTTGACACCATAAATCCTAGAAACTTTTTCAAAGTTACTCGAAAAGTATATTTTGCTAGGTTCAGCTTCATTTTATACTTTTGAAGGGTGTTAAATATCTCCTCCAAGTCAGCAATGTGATTTCCTGAAGATTGACTTTTGATAAGCATATCATCCATATAAACTTTCATATTATAGCCAATCTGTTCTTTGAAAATTTTGTTCATAAGATGCTGATAGATTGCACCTGCATTTTAAAGTCCAAACGACATGATCTTGTAACAGTAAAGACCACGATCAGTAATAAAGGCGATTTTCTCTTCATCTTTAGGTGCCATCTGGATATGGTTATAACCAGAAAAGGCATCCATAAAGATGAGAAGCTCATGACCAGAGATTGCATCCACCAATTGTTCAATACGGGATAGAGGATAGCTATTCTTTCGATAGGCTTTGCTTAAATTAGTGAAATCTATGCACATTCATCACTTTTCATTTGCTTTCTTAACAAGAACTATCTTTGCAATTCAATCTAGATAAGATACCTTCTGGATGAATTCGACCTTAAGAAGTTTATCTACCTCATCTACAATTGCCTTTTGATGCTCTGGTGTGAAACATTATTTCTTTTACTTTACAGGTTGGTGTACATGTTCTACATGTTAGAAAATATGCAAGGTTTCATGCAAAAATTTTGAAATATTTTCAAAAATAAAGAGCAGCAAAAGACATAGATTAAACTATTTAATCTATAATATGCATATAATCAAATTACAAAACCCTACATCAAGGATCTATAACATGTTATGATACAAATATAAATCTAAAATTAAATTAATCATAAGTGGTATTAATCATATCAATACCTAGATCTAGAACAATTCTAGATCGAATCCTAGATCGCATCTAGGTCACCAAGAGATCAAATCTCTTACTTTTGCATGAGTTGAAAACTCCATAGTTAAATCCATTGTTGCCTTTGGAGCCGCACAAGCATCTGGCCTCTACAAGTGATCCACACAAACTTGCAACACAGATCAGAAGTTCGTCGAACGAAGATCCACTCGAAGTGCTAGCTTCTCGCGGATCCCTCCTGATGGTTAATCAAATATATGTTCTTCAGATCTCTTGGATACTTCAAAAGATGAAGAACATGAAGAAGAATAAGAGAAAAATCCAACCCTTGGATCTCCCAAAAATAAATCCTAAGAGAAGACAAGAAAATAAGAACATGAAAAAAATAAATCCTAAGAGAAGACAAATCTTCTCCTTCAGGACATCAATGGTTGATGTCCTGAAACATCTTTATGCTAGGATAAGAGGAGACCTTCTTCTCTAAATTTTTTCTTAAGTTTCTAGACCTAATATTTTTTATTTTTATTATAAAAAAATTTTATAAAAAATGGAGAGGAAAGGTTCTCCAAAAAACCCTAAGAGAAGACCTTTCTTCTCTTCTCCTTCTATCATCAGGACATGATCAGATCATGTCCAAAAAATTAACACCATGTCCCAACAACTTGGAGTACTCATCCCTACACCCAAATCCTCTCTCTCTTAGATTTTTATCATATAAAAAATATAAATAAAATAGGAAGAGAGAAACATAAAAGAAAAATATAAGAGAAGACAATCTTCTCTTACCTTGTCTTTTTAAGACATCAACCTTTAATGTCTTAATTGAGGGCCCTTCTCTAAGAATCTTGGCACCACAGATCCTCCATGTCTTCTTCTCCTTCTTCTCTGATTTTTCATAATTTTTTTAGGATTTATCACATCCTCTAGCCATCTCATAGGAGGTGCCCCAATATTTTGGAAGACTAGGTCAAGAGACCTAGTCAAACAATGAAACAAGAAGGAATTTCGGGGTGTCCAAATCATAGACACCTCCCCAGATTTTTGTGCGTGGAGAACATAAAAGCCATGCCTTAAAAAGTAGAGAGAAGGCACACAAAAAATTAGAGGGTGGCATGGAGAAAATTCCATAGAGAGAGGAGGTGTTTTGGATAACTAAGACTCTATCAAATAGAATCCTATGCACAACTACTTTCTAATTTTAACCAAATCAAATTTAAATATAATTCCTAAGATAATGAGGTGTGAAAAATCATTTCTTATGCATGGAAATCATAAAAAAAAAAATTAGAATTAAATATTGGGGCGTGGGACCATTGGCGCAAGGGAAGAGTGAGAGTCCAATCCAACAAGGGCTCTTTATGTTTGACTAGGTCAAAACTATTTTGAACCTAAATCAAAACTAATTTAAACTAGATAAAATACAATCTAATTGAGAGTGATCCTAGTCTAATTAAGAGTCCAATTAAATTAGATTAAATTATATTTAATTTTGATTTAAATCCAAAGTCAATTTGGAATTAGATGCACTTAAATCCTTGACCAACTAGGAATTGATTTTTTCTTGCAATTGGCTTATCCAATAAACCAATTGGACTTAACCCAATTAAGTCCAAACTAATTCTAATTAAATTTAATTTAATTAGACTTGATCTCAGCTTGATTGCTTAATCAAATTAAGCTAATTAGTAATTCAATTGCTAATCAATCCTCTTGCAACACTTGCATTAGGTCAAACATCAATCGTATTGAATGTTTGACCTCGAAATGATTCTCAATCATCGATTAACCATCTGATCAGGTTACAAGCTCTAATGTGTGTGACCCCATAAGTTCAAATCTGAGCCAGTAGCATAAGAACCAAATTTTATACCAATCAAAGTTACCATCTAGCAATGGTTCCCGATGTCCGGATAGGTCGAATGTATACAAAGCAACATTATTAGAATTCTGACCCATGGTTACTGTATAATTCATCCCTTTGATCAATAATACTCAAGACAACTTCGAGTATGTTGTCAGCACTCATACAAATCATCGCTATTGTATCTCAAAATTTTGCAAATCCCATGACACCTCATGAGAATTACCCAAGCCTAAGTTTTGCTAAATTAAAATACAGCGAGTCATTCTCTTCCTGAAATTAATCAGGAGTGGTCAATCCCATCTTGACTCACACACCAACTTTACAAGTACTTGACTATACCCAAAAATCTTTTGAACCTATATTAGAAATACAGACAGTCTAGCATCAAAGTACAGTAAGTTGCTTCAAGTCACCATGGTGATCTCAGATCGGAGGGACACTTATATCCATTGGCATTAGCTAGCTACTCTTAAAAGTAGAGTGCTATATTGGTCATGTTCAGTGCAGATATACTTCTACATCTCACTTGGATGCCATACCAGTGTCTCCATACCACTTGGTTATGAGAACAACCAACGCATTTGGCATACAGTGATCTACACTTGATAAGTTATCGTCCTTGTTAATAACTTATTATTTGATTGTAAATAATTTAAGAATCATCCAATAAATCCTCCTTATCGATTGATTGTGGTTCTAAGGACTTCATCATAATTTAGGAGTTTATTTAAGGAAGATAGAATTTTTATGATGAACCAACGAAATAACTATTATTATTAGATAATTCATATACTAATTCCAATCATCTCCTTCTTAAATGATTGGCTTTAGGACATAATTTTCAATAACTTCCAATTGGACTAAAGCCAATCAGAATGATATCAAATATCCTATCTTTCACTTGAGTTCGTAAAACTTCTTACGAGGCCTTAGCAAATGGGTTGGTCAAGTTCTCCTTTTCCATCAATCTTTCAAAGATCGACGTCACCCTGATAAAAAATCAAAGTTGATAGCAATGCAGAATATGCTGGTTCTTCAGTTCTTTAATCTAAGTTATGGCTCCTATGCTATGATAGGACTAGACCATCGATGGAGGATGCCACTCTCAATCTGCTAATGAACCTCAACAACTATACAGCTTACATGGCAGCATCATATGCCACGGTGTCTCTATATCACTAACTGATTAGGCTAAAGTATCCTGTTTGGAATCTTTCCAACAGATTGCTTCTATAATTAGGGTATGAGCCGACATTCTCTAGTTGTCATCTTGTTCTAACTAAAATTAAAACATCCACATATTTTAAGTTAGTACTTTCATATTTGAGTTATGGATCTTAGTATTTTCCAAATACTTAAGAATTGTCTATACAATCTTCTAGTGGCTCTCACTTGGATCTGATTGGTATCTGCTCACTACCTCTAATGAGCACACCATGTTTGATCATGTATATGGAGAAATAAGATGATAGCTAAACCTTTATTCTTTGCAATGCTGGGATGCCATTCTCGATTAAGAGAATTTCATCCATAGACAACACAAGGAATAACACTATAGAATATTTTATCCAATTACAAATGCAGAATTTATCTTTGTTCATAACAAAGTAATACATTCAAAATGTATGTTCTAATTCTGAGGTAATAGCAAAATAGGCTTTAAGGTCTTTACCTTTCTGTCTGTACTACTTTGATCCTTTTGAAAATTCATTCACACCCAATGAATTTTATCCCTTTAGGTAAATCAACTAGTGTCCATACACTATTGATTTTCATGGACTTCAATTTGGATCATGTGACTCCAGATCACTGCATTGTATCTCTATAAGTGATCGGATCCTTATTGTTCTCATCGAGCTCAATAGGATTGCCATCCTGGACCTAGATACTGAAGTATTTATCTAGCTAATGCGGTACTCTACCAGATCTTCTTAAAGGTGATACTTTAATGGGCTCCAAATTTGATTTGATCAAATTCTGTTCTATAGATTTACTAGATTACGTCGGTTCTTTTTGAAGGAAAATCCTGATTTCTCGGTCCAGGTTCGTTCAGATCTGATCAGATCAAGAGATATATTTCAAAAATTTTTCTCTTGATCCCAATCAGATCTTGATATGTTTCAGATCTAATTCTTATTATTTTAATAAAATAAAATTAAAAGATAAATTAAATCAAATTTAATTTACCTGATCTGGGTAATCCTATTACCCTGTTGATGATCCTGTTTGCAGCGGAAGGTTCTGGATCTTAGCCACGCAAGCGCCTGGCCTCTACCGGTATCCACTCGGATTGGATCTGGAGATCCTCTTCTTCTCTATCACACCTCCAAAAATCAGATCTGAATCTGATCTGGAGGATCTTCAAAACTCTTTTGAAGATGAGCAGTCGTCCTTTGCAGCAGCGCAGCCTTCTTATTTTTGATCGCCTTTCTTTGATCTGAATCGCACCAACCAAGGTCCAAAACTCCTTTTGGACGTGGAGAGCAAGGGGAGAAGAGACTATGGCATGGAGAAGGAGGGGAGAGGCAGCCTTGGGGCGTGGGGTTTCTCAATTGAATTGCTTCTTCTTTAATCTGAGTTGGGCGCAGGGTCTTATTTATAGACTAAGCGTGATCCAACTCCTCTTCTTCCCAACCAATCACAATCCTTTGTGAAATCAGATCTAAATCTGATTGGTGGGAATAGAGTCCCCTGGATTCCTCCTTAGAGGGTGCCTAAGACCAGTCAAAGTTGGTTCTTAGAAGAACTCTAATTGGAATCCAAAAAGGAGATGGAGTCCTTGTCCAACAAGGACTCCTAGGCGCCTCCAACTTGGGCACACGCCTAGGGTGGCGTGCGCCCTTCTCCTTGCCAGGTTCTGGCAGGGGGACAGGCCCCCACCAGCTCTCCAATAGGTGCATGACATGTGGTCAAAAGTCAAAGTGTCAATGGTCAACGTTTGACCAGTCAAAGGTAGACTTTTGACCAAAGTCAAAGAACAAGAAATGGCAGGTGACCAAAAATGGCAGGTAATGTCTTACAAATAAGACAACCTTTTCTGACTTGGACAACCTCCAGTCAGACCATATGAAGGCCTCTGATTGAGCACAAACTCCTTTGGCTCAGTCAGGACAACTTATTTATGATAGCAAAAGAAGAACGTTAGGTTCAATCGAGTGCTAGCACGATTTCCTTGAACCTAATTGAATCTCATTCAGATCAATTGAACTAGATCAGTTCAATTGATGATCACCAGATTCAAACCCTTGTTTGTGTGACCCAGTTAGGTTCAGTTCTGTATGGTAATGGGATATGTCATGATCTCTATCATCGACATCATCGAAACTCCTTTCGATGGATCAGAACTCTTCTGATTCGAACAGCTAGAATGATCGATCATCTAAATCATTCTAATTGCTCCCAAAATCCACCAGTGACACCTAGCAGTATATGGTGGCAACCCATCAGAGCTGAATGCGAACCTCTTGGTGCAGCTACCTGTGTGATTAAGTTCTTCTATCTTGAGCCCCGATCAGATTAGGGTTAAGGTGAACTCGTCAAACCCTAGTCTCTGTCATATGATGTAATCATTCGATTCGAGTCCAATGTGAAAATCTAAATAGAAACTCTTTCTATTATTTCACTCTGCCATGGCCATGGGCTTCTGGACTTGATTCTCATGATTCATCATAGGGCTGCTCCTCTACCACCGAGGTAGATAGATTCCATCTTGATGCAATCCAGTTCCTACAATGAACATGCTCATAGCCAACATACACCTCAGGGTTCCATATGGCTAGGAGACCGAGTAATGGTGTAGTCAAACTATAACACCCTCAAGGTGAACTGCCGATGCATCTCAGGTCAAAGAACCAGACACACTACTGCAGCATCGAGTCAGTCATTGACGAGAAGGTAGACTCCCTAATGACTACTCGAGGTGGTCACGCTCAGTGCCCTCGTTCTCTAACGAGTACCTGTACTCTCGCTCCGGTGTCTCCACACCGTAGACTCAAGACTCATCTACTAAAGAGAAGCGATTGTACACCAACCTTCCGGATCAATCACCATCCTCGTGATGATCCTATGGTCGGGAGCATTTTATGAGTTAATAATGATTATTCATGTCTTAAATTTTCAACTCTTGAAAATATGAATTATCATTACCATTAACTCAAAGGATGTATCACAGACACTAAATACACATATGTGATAGAAAATAACCCATTTTATTGATTTTAGTCAAAATTATAATTTTGCCCCTAGAAGTGTATTACAAGTGTCAGCCAATTCTGGCTTCTAGGGCACATATATCTAACAATCTCCCACTTGTCCTAAAGCCAATTGGCTACAAGTCTAAGTCCCATCTTCTCAAGGTGGGCTTCGATCTTCTGCTGGCCCAACGGCTTTGTAAGTGGGTCTGCCACATTATCTGCGGAGTTGACTCTCTTGACCTCGACATAACCCTTCTCGAGGTAATCGCGGATGAGGTGGTATCGCCGCTCAATGTGCTTGGATTTCTGGTGAGACCTCGGCTCCTTAGCAAGGGCTATGGCGCCATTGTTGTCGCAGTATAGAGGAATGGCATCTGATGGCATTACTTCGATTTCTGCAGCAAACTTCTTGTACCAGAATGCTTCCTTTGCAGCCTCTGATGCAGCGATATATTCTGCTTCCATGGTGGAATCTGCTATCATAGTTTGCTTGGAACTCTTCCAGCTGACAGCTCCACCATTGCACACAAACAGACTCCAGATGTCGACTTTCGATCATCTATATCGGACATGAAATCCGAGTCTGTGTATCCCTAGACTTGGAGTTCTCCGTTACCAAAGACCAACATCATATCCTTAGTTCTTCTCAAGTACTTAAGGATACATTTCACAGAAGTCCAGTGTTCTTCACCTGGATTTGACTGATATCTGCTTGTGACACTCACAGCATGGGCTATATCAGGTCGTGTACATAGCATGGCATACATGAGGCTCCCTATTGCAGAAGCATAAGGGATCTTGCTCATGCGTTCTATTTCCTCAGGTGTGCTGGGGCACATCTTCTTGGAAAGATGAATACCATGTCTGAAGGGTATTAATCCCCTCTTAGAGTTTTCCATACTAAACCTCTTTAGTACTTTCCTCTATGTACATCTTCTGTGAAAGTCCTAGCATCCTATTCGGTCTATCCCTATAGACCTTAATTCCTAGAATAAAGGATGCTTCACCTAGGTCTTTCATGGAGAATTCCTTGGACAACCACATCTTGACTGATGTCAACATGGGAATATCATTCCCAATAAGGAGGATGTCATCCACGTACAATACGAGGAAGACAACAGCGCTCCCACTGACCCTTTTGAAAACACATGGTTCCTCTTCATTTTTGATGAAACCAAACGTTTTGATCACATCATTGAAACGATTGTTCCAGCTCCGAGATGCTTGCTTATGTCCATATATGGACCTTTGCAGCTTGCAAACCTTGTGATCAGTATCACTGGATGTGAAACCTAGCGGCTATTCCATATAGATATCTTTTTCAAGATATCCATTCAAGAATGCCATTTTCACGTCCATTTGCCATATTTCGTAATCGAAATAGGCTGCAACAGCAAGCAATGTGCGGATGGATTTTAGCATAGCTACTAGGGAAAAGGTATCCTGATAGTCTATGCCTTCGCGTTGACTATAACCTTTTGCCACCAATCTAGCCTTGAATGTCTCCACATTCCCATCTGCACCAATCTTTCTCTTGAAGATCCATTTACACCAATAGGTACTATACCTTCTGGTGGATCTACCAAGGTCCAGACTTGGTTTGAGTGCATCGAGTCAATTTCTGACTGATTGCCTCTAGCCATTTCTCAGAGTCGATATCTGATATCGCCTCGTTGTAGGTTTTGGGATCATCTCCATGAGCACCATTACCTACGAGGAACATTTTCTCTACATCCTCTGAAACAATACCTAAGTATCTTTCAGGGGGACGGGAAACTCTTTCCGATCTACGAGGTGAAGGAGGTAGTGTTCTTATTGGCTCAACCTGATTTGGTTCCACTTGGTCCTTAGCTCATTCTGCTTGTGAGACTTTCTCATCAAGCTTGATCTGTTTTCCAATGCCGCTATCTTGAATAAACTATTTTTCAAGAAAGATGGCATGTCGACTCACAATCACATTGTGGTCTTCTGGAATGTAGAAATAGTATCCTAATGACTCTTTAGGATATCCTATGAATCGAGCTCTAAAGGACCTAAACTCTAACTTGTCCGCTTGTTGTCTTTTGACATGAGCCGGACAACCCCAAATTCTGAGATGACTCAGACTTGGTTTCTTACCGTGCCATATCTCAAACGGTGTGGTAGGAACGGTTTTAGAGGGAACCCTATTCAGTAAATAGATTGAAGTTAACAATGAGTATCCCTAAAGGAAATCAGGGAGGTCTGTGAAGCTCATCATGGATCGAACCATATCTAATAGAGTCTGATTTTTCCATTCTGAAACCCCGTTGAGTTGAGGTGTTCTTGGTGGAGTCCATTGAGAGACTATGCCATTATCCTTGAGATAGTCTAGAAATTCCCTGCTAAGGTATTCACCTCCTCGATCTGATCGAAGAACCTTAATGGGTTTTCCTGTTTGTTTTTCTACTTCAATGTCTGAATTCTTTGAACTTTTCAAAGGCTTTAGACTTATGTCTCATAAGATACACATTACCCATTACCTAGACAGATCATCAGTAAAGGTAATGAAGTAGACAAATTGCCTCTAGCCGGCCACATAAATGGGCCGCACACATCTGTATGTACTAGGGCAAGGAGATCTGTGCCCTCTCCCCATGTCCAACAAAGGAGTTTAGTCATTTTGCCTTGAGATAGGATTCACAATGTTGGATATGACTCGAAAGTCAATGACTCAATAGTCCAATTTTTCTCTAATTTGTTGATCCTATCTTCTGCTATATGACCTAATCTCAGGTGCCATAAGATATCTGTCGTTTGGACTATCCCTAGGTCGTTTGGCATTCACGTTTTGCTCGATAGTTAGAACAGGTACATCAATATGTAGCTGATAAAGACCATTAATAAGAAAACCATTTGCAATTTTATTTCTTTCATAAAGAATGTTACAATGGTCCTTAAAGAAGGTGATCACATAACCTTCTTGTGCTAAGCATGAAACAGAAATCAAATTCCTGCTGGCTGTAGGCACAAAATAACAGTCTTTGCAAACTAAGTCTAACACAATGGTAATCACAGAGGGTATGTTCCCACGCTACTGCAGCCAACTCTTGCTCTATTACCAATGCGTAGGATCATGTCTCCATCCCTCAGCCTCCTGCTATCCTCAAGACCCTGCATAGAAGTGCACAGATGAGCACTAGAACCAGAGTCAAGCACCCAACTGGATGCAGAAGAAACCGTAAGGTTAGGACTTAATAACGAGCATACCTCCAGAAGGACCTTCCTTCTTGTTCTTTAGGGTGGCCAGGTAAGTAGGGCAGTTCTGCTTCCAATGGCCATCGCTGTTGCAATGGAAACACTTTCCTTTGCCATCGGCCTTTTTCTTCGGCTCTACCTTCTCTCTTTTGATCCTTCCACCTTTTGCTTTTTCACAGACTTCTTTTTTTTCCATAAGACTTTTCTTTTGGAGGAAGTCCATTCCATAGCAAGAAACTGAGCCTTTAGAACCTTTCATAGAAAGCTCAGCGGTAACCAGCATATTCATTAACTCGCCAAGGAATTCTGAAGTTTATGCATGTGGTAATTCATGATGAATTGCCCATATGCAATCAGTCAAGGATTAAGAATGATTATCGTTCTGCAGGTCCAGTCCAACTTCACATCGAGCTTCTCAAGCTCTTCCATGTCCTTGATCATTGTCAAACATGATCTTGGACTGACTTGCCCATCACGCATCTTAGCCTTTAAAAAAGCATTTTTGTGACTTGATATTTTGGCTTGTGCGACTCTGTTCACCAAACATCCTCTGTAGGTGAGCCAACATTTAGCGAGCAGTCTCTGATAATCTTCATGTTGGTGCTGGAGCTCATCAGACATCGAGCCCAACATGTAGTATCTGGCCTATTATCTTCGTCAATCCATTTTTCCAGAGACGTATCTCTGTTCAGTATGACGAGCTGGTAAGTGGGAGGGTCCTTGGTCAAAACATGGGTTAACTTCTCGGAAACCAAAACAATTTTATAGTTTCTGAGCCAATCTTATAATTAGGTTCAGTCAGTCTATGTGTGTCAGGATACTGCCAATGGGTTTGATGCAGACATATTCCTGTAGAGAGTTAAAGATTCTAGTTAGATACTGTAATTTTGACTTGACCAATTTTGCTTTTAGAGATTTTATTTTTAAACAAATTAGCTCCCACTATTTTCTCGGATCCCTACACTCCCCTTCTGTAGAGATGCAAAAATCTCCACGATTAATGATTTCTAGTGGGTGGTGCGGTCTCACCAACTTACTCATCACCTCACCTAACAGTTATTGGTGATGGATTAGCCAATGATGTGAAACAACTCTTGTCAATGATTCTCTAATCATGTGCACCCAAACTTGCGTTTCTAATTCATCGAATCTCACCGTATCCAGAATATTGATCCACTCTTTAGTTAAGTCAGACCCACCATTTGCATAGACTAGGTTCCTAATTGAGTCTCTCACCGTATCCGGAATATTGAGCCCAACTCATCCTCCAGCCCATTAGCATCCAATGCCTAATAGACATGGTTGCGTCTTCCCGGTGCAACTGAGCCACTGTATCCAGTCGAGAACAATCAACCCGGGAAGGGCCCGCACATCTACAAATGGTGGAAGACCTCAGACTTGAATCTTTTCTTAGGGAGAATTGATTCAGTTCTCATTAAACTAGACTTGTTCTTAGTCATAACAATTATGAACTAACCTAGTGCATGGGTTAGCCTCGGATTATATTGACCACCTCAGATCAGAACTGGTGTCAACAGATATGGCCAGGTAATGAGACCGGTGAAGGAATATGCCATTAACTCGTACAAGAACACATTCAGGTCGAGTAGCTTCCAATTAAAAACCAGTCGATCGTCTATGCCAAACTTACCTTAGACACCAAATTGTTGAGTCAGAACCAATTGGGTTAGCCTACAATCCAGACTCTAACCTTTGAGCCTAATTAGGTCTTGCTTGATCGTGACTCGATCTTGACCCAGACTTAATCCTATTAGGCTGGTCAATTTAAGCATTGTTGATCCAATCTAACCAACTCTTGATTCGGTTTGATCAACCGCTTAGACCTAATTGAGCTACCCAAGCCCGAACCCAATATTATGAATATGTCTTAGATCTAAAATTCTCAATTTTAGACCTAATTAATATTCGATAAACTTAATTCTTTATTAAGTAGGGTTCATAAACAAAATATGCATAATAAATCCTAGGGTTTCAGGATCTAGGGTTTTGCAGAAAGTAGGTTTTGGGTTTCTGATTAAGGACGAACACACAGCACCCCTACACATCATAAGAACACCCCATCGAATGGGAAGAGAGGGCCTTTAAACCCTTCTTCGTTCTTATGACCGGATGGCCAAGAGGAACGCCTTAATCAGGAACATTCAATACTACAAAACAATATTAGATCTATATCATATATCTCATATATAAAGTAGATCTAATCATGGCATATTTTGCATACATCTCATGTATCATAATTATGCATGTTTTCAGATCTAAATTATCTCATAATAATCTAAAAAAATTAGATTTAAATTGATCTAATCAAAATAAATTCTAATCTAGACAATTATGTAGAACTATTCTACAACTAGTCTAGACATGCATCAATCATATCTCATATGATATTCAAAAATTAAATAATTTTTATTTGCTATTTTTCAGATGTTATTATAACACTTATAATATCAGAAAATAGTAAATAAAAAGATCTAAAACATGATTTAATCAGATTAAATCAAAAACATGCAAGACTATTCTATAGAACTATTCTATTCTAGAACTAGTCATGCATATCTTCTAATCTTAGATCCAAATTATTTAATTTTAATTTTTTCTGATTTCAGATCTGATCACATCTAATGTGACATCTAAAATCAATTATTTTCTAATTAAAATAATTTTAAAATTAGGATCTAAATAATTTAGAACCATGGCTCTGATATCAGTTGAAGGGAAATTCTGATTTCCCGGTCCAGGTTCGTTCAGATCTGATCAGATCAAGAGATATATTTCAAAAATTTTTCTCTTGATCTCAATCAGATCTTGATATGTTTTAAATCTGATTCTTATTATTTTAATAAAATAAAATTAAAAGATAAATTAAATCAAATTTAATTTACCTGATCTGGGTAATCCTATTATCCTGTTGATGATCCTGTTTGCAGCGGAAGGTTCTAGATCTTAGCCACGCAAGCGCCGGGCCTCTACCGGTATCCACTCAGGTTGGATCTGGAGATCCTCTTCTTCTCTATCACACCTCCAAAAATCAGATCTGAATCTGATCTGGAGGATCTTCAAAACTCTTTTGAAGATGAGCAGTCGTCCTTTGCAGCAGCGCAGCCTTCTTACTTTTGATCGCCTTCTTTGATCTAAATCACACCAACCAATGTCCAAAACTCCTTTTGGACGTGGAGAGCAAGGGGAGAAGAGACTATGGCATGGAGAAGGAGGGGAGAGGCAGCCTTGGGGTGTGGGGTTTCTTAATTGAATTGCTTCTTCTTTTAATCTGAGTTGGGCGCAGGGTCTTATTTATAGACTAAGCGTGATCCAACTCCTCTTCCTCCCAACCAATCACAACCCTTTGTGAAATCAGATCTAAATCTGATTGGTGAGAATAGAGACCCCTGGATTCCTCCTTAGAGGGCGCCTAAGACCAGTCAAAGTTGGTTCTTAGAAGAACTCTAATTGGAATCCAAAAAGGAGATTGAGTCCTTGTCCAACAAGGATTCCTAGGCACCTCCAACTTGGGCACACGCCTAGGGTGGCGTGCACCCTTCTCCTTGCTAGGTTCTGGTAGGGGCATAGGCCCCCACCAGCTCTCCAATAGGTGCATGACATGTGGTCAAAAGTCAAAGTGTCAACGGTCAATGTTTGACCAGTCAAAGGTAGACTTTTGACCAAAGTCAAAGAACAAGAAATGGCAGGTGACCAAAAATAGCAGGTAATGTCTTACAAATAAGACAACCTTTTCTGACTTGGACAACCTCCTGTCAGACCACATGAAGGCCTCTATTTGAGCACAAACTCCTTTGGCTCAGACAGGACAACTTATTTATGATAGCAAAAGAAGAACGTTAGGTTCAATCGAATGCTAGCACGATTTCCTTGAACCTAATTGAATCTCATTCAGATCAATTGAACTAGATCAGTTCAATTGATGATCACCAAATTCAAACCCTTGTTTGTGTGACCCAATTGGTTCAGTTCTGTATGGTAATGGGATATGTCATGATCTCTATCATCGACATCATCGAAACTCCTTTCGATGGATCAGAACTCTTCTGATTCGAACAGCTAGAATGATCGATCATCTAAATCATTCTAATTGCTCCCAAAATTCATCAGTGACACCTAGCAGTATATGGTGGCAACCAATCAGAACTGAATGCGAACCTCTTGGTCCAGCTACCTGTGTGATTCAGTTCTTCTATCTTGAGCCCTGATTAGATTAGGATTAAGGTAAACTCGTCAAACCCTAGTCTCTGTCATATGATGTAATCATTCGATTCGAGTCCAATGTGAAAATCTAAATAGAAACTCTTTCTATTATTTCACTCTACCATGGCCATGGGCTTCAGGACTTGATTCTCATGATTATCATAGGGCTGCTCCTCTACCACCGAGGTAGATAGATCCCATCTTGATGCAATCCAGTTCCTACAATGAACATGTCATAGCCAACATACACCTCAGGGTTCCATATGGCTAGGAGACTGAGTAATGGTGTAGTCAAACTATAACACCCTCAAGGTGAACTGCCGATGTATCTCAGGTCAAAGAACCAGATACACTACTGCAGCATCGAGTCAGTCATTGACGAGAAGGTAGACTCCCTAATGACTACTCGAGGTGGTCACGCTCAGTGCCCTCATTCTCTAACGAGTACTTATACTCTCGCTCTGGTGTCTCCACACCGTAGACTCAAGACTCATCTACTAAAGAGAAGCGATTGTACACCAACCTTCCGGATCAATCACCATCCTCGTGATGATCCTATGGTCAGGAGTAATTTATGAGTTAATAATGATTATTCATGTCTTAAATTTTTAACTCTTGAAAATATGAATTATCATTACCATTAACTCAAAGGATGTATCACAGACACTAAATACACATATGTGATAGAAAATAACCCATTTATTGATTTTAGTCAAAATTACAATTTTGCCCCTAGAAGTGTATTACAAGTGTCAGCCAATTCTGGCTTCTAGGGCACATATATCTAACACTTTTCTATGGGTCAAACTTCTTCAAGTTCAACTTGATAGGCATCAGTTCCTTCTCTAAGAAACTCCTTTCCAAAAGGAATGCCCTACTGCTGATGAATATCTTATGTTCTTTAGCATAGTAGAATTAATAACCCTTAAATACTTATTGGACCAAGATCCAAGTTTATCTGTGTGCAAATATATAATATAGGCCGATCAACTCCAAACCCAAAAGTGAGAGAGTCTAGGTCTACGCCCGATCCATATCCCATATGGAATCTATGCGACAGATTTACTCAGAGCCTTTTTTAGAGTAAAACTAGTAGCCACAAGAGCACAACCCTGAAATAGGCAGACAAGTGAACCCTATAGCGGATTGAACCATGTCTAATAAAGTTCAATTTCTTCTTTTAGATACACTATATTCTAAAAAAAATCCACCTAAGAGAGAATCTAATTCTCTCCTAAATATGTCAAAAACTCACTGAATAAGTATTCACCTCCTCGATCCGATCGTAGAGTTCTAATACCTTCTCAGTTTATTTTTCTATTTCATTATTGAATCATTTGAATATTTCAAATAATTTAGACTAGATGCACCCATGCCCAAATAGGTCATCTATAATAAAATATTAGTACCTTCCTTTGGCACTTAAGTTCATAAGTCCATATACATCACTATGTATGAGACTTAGAACTTTATCGGCTCCTTCTCCTTTTTCAGTAAAAGGTAACTTTATCATTTTTCTAAGAAGACAAGATTCACAGGCTATCAATGATTCACAATCATTGATCTCGAGGTTTTCCTCTCAAGCTCACCCATTTATCCTGTTCTTGTCAAGATGACTAAGCCTATAATGCCAAAGATAGATATCCATGACATAATCTAACTTGGGTGTATACATTACACTTAATTGGCTATATAAATATTAAATATTATTTTTTTATTATCCATGTATTATCATAATATTATTCATAATAATATCATAATAATCTATTTTATTGATAAATGATAACCATCTCTGACCAAAAGGCCATTAGAGATCATATTTATCATAAATGATAGACAACAGTGACAATCACTCAAAATGACATCTATTGGAAATAAGCTTGACAAATCCTAAAGCTAGGATTGGAATAAGACTTCCATCCCTAATGTTCAGATATTTCTCACTATTTTTAAATATCCCACTTACTTGTAGTCTTTGGAACAAATTGCATAAGACTACCGGCATCTAATACCTATGTAGTAGAATTATTTACTGAGAAATTTTAAGGTGTTATCATATATCTTTAATAAGCAACTTTTTCTCCTTTCTCTTGTTCATCCTATTATGGTCAAGTGAAGCAGACAATTTTTCTTCCTATGATCCTGCTTCTAACATTAGAAGCACTATGCCTGATTTGGGTTAACCTTGGACTAATTATTTTTACTAGGCTTGGAAGCTCCAGTACGAACCCATTCATACTACTGAACCAAATTCAACTCTCAATACTAATTATCAAAGTTGGATTCCATAAGTCATCACTGTCTAATAGTGATAGGAGCAATTAGGGTTTAGCCTTAATTTGAGAAAAGAGAATATTGACCTAAGTATATGAATTATATTAAGCCTAAAGACTTGGACTTTAGTCTAAAGGTTCTTCCACTATTTTATTCGAATTGGTAGCCTCTACCTGCAATTCGGAGAATTACGTTAACTTTCTAATAGGTACTAGAATCCATATAGACTGCATTAAGCCCAACTATGGTTAGTCAACCCATGTACATCTAAGGGTAGGTTCATAACCAATTATTTCTCCAAACAACTTCTAGTAATTTAATTTTTCCCCAAAAACCTAATTAGTAGGCTAGGGTCTCCACTGTAAGGATCCAGTTAGGTCCAACCATTAACATGAGCATACTTGGTGCATCTAACTAATGAATGATTAAGTCCAACTATGGTTGGTCAATCTAACCACCATTAGAGAGACATATCCAAATCATCATATGATGAATGATAATTTTATTAGTCAACAAGCACCAGGCCTATGGGCCTCTAATGATTATTGAGTTAATGGGCGCATTATCAAATACCTTAATGGAAGTCTATGACTCGGTTATCTCCATAACTTCATCATTTTAAGGACCTAATAATTTTAGAGGATTTAAATTATTAGTGATTTAATGATAGAAAGGATATGGACCAATTTGCTTCCATTGACTTCACCAAGCCAGGTCCTCTCACTGACTTCATAAGTCACTGATGAGGATTATGATCAATTTTGATCCATGGGCACCTATATCAGTCTCACTGAATGAAATCAATCTCACTAATTTTCTATGTGACATGGGTTAGCTCGAATCAATAAGCAACCTAATCAAAATCTGATTAACCACATTGGCCAGGTAAGTGAGATCGGTGGGAGGGTCTGCTAAGGCTTGCCTTAGACACCATCAAAAATGGCCAAATAAGTGGGCTACCAATTAAAAACCATCAATCTAGAATGCCAGACTTATCTTAGACACTAATTGATTTATCAGTTTTGATTTATTCTGCCTAAAGACTCGGGCTCGACTACTGAGCCACGATCAGATCCATTTGTTAGATATATGGACTTTGATCAACTACAACTATTGAATTAATCTATAGAAAAGAAATGACCTAATCCTAATTAATTATTAATTAGGTTTGATCAATTTTTTTTAACTAAGTCCATATTTAATCTAACCCTAGGTCTAACCCAGTTAATGATCTGATCAAAACTAACCCATTTAACATTTAACCTAAGTTTTATGAATTTATCTTAGGATCTTCAAATTACAAACCTAGATCCTAAATAATCACTTAATTCTTAATTAAGTTCAAAGTTTAGATTTATGGAATCTCAGAACTAGTTTCTAATTTTATTATTTGAAATATTTTTAAATTATAAATAATTTACATGGAATCATATTCAATACATGGTTTTAGATCTAATTTATTTCATTATTTAGATCATGTCCTAGGGTTTTGAATCTAGGATTTTATAGAAAGTAAGTTCTCAATTTAAATTCTACAAAATAAATATGTCATACATATACATTCAAGATTTAAAATAAAAATTACATATCAACATATGCAATAAGAGAATCTAGATCTAAACAAAAAATACATCATGTGGATCAGATCATAAACCATTTAAAATTAGATTTAAAATTTAAAAATAAATTATAAATCACTTTAGATCTCATCTAACATATTTATGACTTAGGTTTCTCAGATCAGCACATGCTAGGACAATCTTTCCACTGTAAGGGATAAACCTTATGACAACCTTATGGCTGTATGTACAATTCTGATATTATTTAGATCTAATCTAAATAATCTAAAATAGTTTAAATATCTATTTAATTTTAGATTTAAATCAAAAAATTGAATTATAAATTTTTTTAGATCTAATCTAAATTATTCATTATTCAAATTCAGATCAGCACATACTAGGATAACTTTTTCATTGTAAGGGGTTAACCTTACAATAGGACAATCTTATGGCAGTATGTGTGATCTTTAATTAATTTTAATTTTTAGATTTAGTCTAATGCAAACATGATCATGTTATAAAAGAATCTAGATGCTCTGATACCACTGTTGGAAAATATGCAGGGTTTCATGCATAAATTTTGAAACTTTTTTAAAAATAAAGAGCAGTGAAAGACATAGATTAAACTATTTAATCTACAACATGCATGTAATCAAATTACAAAATCCTACATCAATAATCTATAACATGTTATGATGCAAATACAAATCTAAAATTAAATTAATCATAAGTGGTATTGATCATATCAATACCTAGATCTAGAATAATTCTAGATCTAACCCTAGATCGCATCTAGGTCACCAAGAGATCAGATCTCGTATCTTTGCACGGGTTGAGAACTCTGTGGTTAAATTTGTTATTGTCTTTAGAGCTGCACAAGCATCTGACCTCTATAGGTAATCCATACAAACTTGCAACACAGATCGGAGGTTCGTCGAACGAAGATCCGCTCAAAGTGCTAGCTTCTTACGGATCCCTCCTGATGGTTAATCAAATACATATTCTTTAGATCTCTTGGATACTCCAAGAGATGAAGAACATGAGGAACAAGGAAGAAATCCAACTCTTAGATCTTCCAAAAATCAGAAAATAAGAACATAAAAAAAATAAATCCTAAGAGAAGACAAATCTTCTCCTTCAGGACATCAACGGTTGATGTCCTGAAAACATCTCTATAGACAAATCTTCTCCTTCAGGACATCAACGGTTGATGTCCTGAAAACATCTCTATACTAGGATAAGAGGAGACCTTCTTCTCTAGGATTTTTCTTAAGTTTCTAGATCTAATATTTTTAATTTTCATCATATAAAATTCTCATAAAAATTAGAGAGGAAAGGTTCTCCAAGAAACCCTAAGAGAAGACCTTTCTTCTCTTCTCCTTCTCTCATTAGGACATGATCAGATCATGTCCAAAAAATTAACACCATGCCCCAACAACTTGGAGAACTCATCCCCACACCCAAATCTTCCCTCTCTCTCTTAGATTTTTATCATATAAAAATCATAAAAAATAGAAAGAGAGAAACATAAAAGAAAAATATAAGAGAAGACAATCTTCTCTTACCTTGTCTCTTCAAGACATCAACCTTTGATGTCTTAATTGAGGGCTCTTCTCTAAGAATCTTAGCACCACAAATCCTCCACACCTTCTCCTCCTTCTTCTTTGATTTTTCATAATTTTTCTAGGATTTATCACATCCTCTAGCCATCTCATAGGAGGCACCCCAATATTTAGGAAGACTAGATCAAGAGACCTAGTCAAACAAGGAAACAAGAAGGAATTTGGGGGGTGTCCAACTCTTGGATGCCTCCCCAGTTTTTTGTGCATGGAGAACATAAAAGCCATACCTCAAAAAGTAGAGAGAAGGCACACAAAAAATCAGAGGGTGGCATGGAGAAAATTCCATATAGAGAGGAGGTGTTTTGGATAACCAAGACTCTATCAAATAGAATCCTATGCACAACTACTTTCTAATTTTGACCAAATCAAATTTAAATCTAATTCCTGAGATAATGGGGTGTGGAAAATTATTTTTTAGGCATGGAAATCATAAAATAAAGTCTAGAATTAAATATTGGGGTGGGGGACCATTGCCGCAAGGGAAGAGTGAGAGTCCCAATCCAATTGGGACTCTTTATTGTTTGATTAGGTCAAAACTGTTTTGAACCTAAATCAAAACTAATTTAAGCTAGATAAAATGCAACCTAATTAAGAGTGATCTTAGTCTAATTAGAAGCTCAATTAAATCAGATTAAACTATATTTAGTTCTAATTTAAATCCAAAGTTAATTTGGAATTAGATGCACTTAAATCCTAGTCCAACTAGGAATTGATTTTTCCTTGCAATTGGCTTATCCAATAAATCAATTGAACATAACCCAATTAAGTCCAAACTAGTTCTAATTGAATCTAATTTAATTAGACATGATCTCCGCCCAATTGCTCAATCAAATTGAGCCAATTAGCAATCTAATTGCTAATAAATCCTCCTGCAACAATTGCATTAGGTCAAACATCAATCGTATTGAATATTTAACCTCAAAATGATTCTCAATCATCAATTAACCATCTGATCGGATTACAAGCTCTAATGTGTGTGACTTTATAGCTTCGAACCTAAGCTAGTAGCATAGAAATCAATTTTTGTACCAATCAAAGTTATCATCTAGCAATAGTTTCCGACATCCAGATAGGTTGAATGTATGTAAAGCAACATTCTTAGAACCCTGGCTCATAGTTACCGTATAATTCATCCCTTTAACCAATAATGCTCAAGATGACTTCGAGTATGCTATCAGCACTCATACAAGTCATCGCTATTATGTCTCAAAATTTTGCAAATCCCGTGACATCTCACAGGGATTACCTAGGCCTAGGTTTTGCTAAATTGAAACATAGCGAGTCATTCTCTTTCTGAAGTTAATCAGGAGTGGTCAATCCCATCTTGACTCACACACAGACTTTATAAGTACTTGACTATACCTAAAAATTTTTCAAACCTATATTAGAAATATAGGCAGTCTGACACCAAAGTATAGTGAGTTACTTGCAAGTCACCGTGGTGATCTCAGATCGGAGGGACGCTTATACCCATTGGCCTTAGCTAGCTACTCTTGACAGTAGAGTGCTACTTTGGTCACGTTTAGTGTAGATGTACTCCTACATCTCACCTGGATGCCATACCAGTATCTCCATACTACTTGGTTACGAGAACAACCAATGCATATGGCATACAACGACCTATACTCGATAAGTTATCATCCTTGTTAATAACTTATCATTTGATCATGAATAATTTAAGAACCATCCGATAAATCTTTCTTTGTTGATTGATTGTGGTTCTAAGAACTTCATCATAATTTAGAAGTTCATTTAAGAAAGAACTTTTATGATGAACCAGCCAAATAACTATTATTATTAAATAATTCATATACTAATTTCAATCATCTACTAAGATGATTGATTTTAGGACACATTTCCCAACACTACATTCAGATGGTGCTCTATTAACTTTGCATCTATTCCTGGCATATTCATAGGAGCCCAGGCAAAAATATCTATATTTCTTCGTAAAAAGATGACAAGTTGCCTTTTAACTTCATCATCCAAATTTGAACCAATTTGAACTATAAGGTCTTCATTTCCATCATTCAAAGGGATCATGACAAGATCATCAATGAGCTCTCTACGTTCTTCAATCAAGTTTTCTCGAACATCTAATCCATTGGCAGGACAAAGCTCGGATTGTTTACCTTCTTGTAAAGCAATAGTATAACAATGGCATGCTAGAGTATGATCACCTCAGATCTCTCTGACCAAAAATTTTGTTGGAAAGCTTACCTTTAAGTAATATATTAACACCATAGTCAGAGTGCATTAAGTCCAGGTTGTTCAAAAATAGCATTAAAAGTTTTGAACACTAAAAAATTAATCTGAGCTTGGGATTATTTTGGGTTCGGACTTGCAATAATAAGTGAAGTGATTATTTCTTCAACTGGCACTACGTCACTGATAAATTTTACTAGAGGAGAATTCAATGGCTCCATACGACTGTCAAGTATAGACATTTTGGTGAAGGCATCATAAAATAAAACATTGGTAAAATTTTTATTATCAACTAAGACACGGCATACATCATAGTTGGCAATGTTTAAGAAAATTACAACCATATCATCATGCAGGAATTAAACCCACTATGCACTACTTCAATAAAAGTAATGGGTTCTTCAGCTTTCTGCCTTTTCACCGACTCTGCCGATCCACTAGCTCCTTCCTACTGCTGTCCCCTAATTATGGTTTTGATGATTCCAAGTGGGGGTCAGACTCCTTCTGGTTCATTCCTCCAAGGTTGCTCTAGTTGTGGAAGAGCTTTTGGCCACCCTTCTCTCCTTTCAGGCCAATATCATAGAAATTGATCTAGTCAACCCATCAAATTAGCTTCTTAATTTTATCTTGGAACTGAATACATTCTTTAGTATCGTGATCATGGTCATGATGGTTCAAGCAATACTTATTAGGATTGTTCTTATTTGGATGCGACCATATTCTATATGGCCTCGATATTTATTTTTTAATCTCCATCAGAACTTGAGTTTTTGGAGCATTTAGAAGAGTATAATTATTTAATCTTCTTTGTGGAGGGCTTTTTTCAAGAAAAATGCATGGAATTCTCTCATAATAAGTCCATAACTTGGTCTAGGATGACAAATGGAGTCCAACAAGCTCAAGAACAGTCCAAATAGAGATTCGATGAAGAAGATATGCATGAGGGAGCATGGAGGCTGTCGGAGGGAGGCCCATAGGTCGGCACAAGCTAGCAGACCACCAAGGCCTAGCGCATGGCATGGGCTGGCTGCTAGGGCACGACCCAACATGTGAGCACGTAGGCACGACCTAGTGCGCAGGCCAGCCCAGGTAGACCTACCACAGGCACGGCCCAGCATGGGCATGCATGCACGGGTCCCAACGTGTGCTCACGAGTAGGCCATGGATGTGCACATGCAGCATGTGCTGGTTGACATGGTCCACGATGGACTAGCATCAGATGCAGTCCACCATGGGTCCTTAAGAGATTTATGGCCATTTTACATGACATACATGTGGAAAAGGCCTAGGTGGCATGCATGGCATGCAGAGACTGGCTTAGGTCCATGATGTGATTGGTCCATGAGCAGTGCATAGCACCAAAACATGTGATCCAACAATCAGAAACCCTTATGGTAGTCATCTAAGGGTTAGTAGGGTATGTTTAAGTTATACTTGGGATCGAAATTCAATAAGGATGTGGATTAAACTTCATCAGACACCTATAAAAGGGCCTATGGCCCCATGGAGTAGGTAGCAAATGGTAGAGACCAAAAGCAAGTCTTGGTGAGTAGTTGGCAGTCAACAGATTTCTAAAATGCGACAAGCATGCTAGCGAATAGTAGGAGTAGGAGCTTCAAGTAGATAGCTAGGCAGTAGACTGCGGACATTTCAGGGGGTGGCCAAGGAAGAGTTTTATAAGTGTAGCTTCTAGTTGAGTGGATTGTATATGAGTGTTGAGAGTAGATAATCTTCTCTTATATTTATTTCATTTTTTCATAATGAAGCTTTGCCTATCCTATGGAGGCAAGCCTTTGGGCTGATCCACGTATTTGATTATGTTCTTTTAATTTTTTCTTTCTTTCTATCACAATATTTTGATATGAGATTCTCAATAATTTGTATTAGAGCTAGACGGTACCAGAGTGCAAATTATGGCAATGATGATCAAGATTGAAGAAGATGGAGAAGATAAGTGCAATCAAGGTGGATATCAATAGGTTTGATGGGAAGGGCAACTTCTTGTGGCAAGCAAGAGTGAAGGATGTCCTCATCCAATAAGGTTTGATCGATATTCTCGTATATAAGAAGATGCCGACTACCATATAGGTGTAGGATTAAAAGCGGTTTTAGATGTAGACGATGAGCATGATCCACTTGTACCTAGTGGATGATGTGGTGATCCAATACTTGGTAAGATTTTTTTGATGGCGATGTGATCAAAGCTCAAGAAGTTGTACATGGTAAAGTCGCTCACCAACATACTATTTCAATGGAAGATGTTCTACCAGCTATGGATGATCAAGGATTAGAGCGTGTAGGAGCATCTATCCAACTTTTAGAAGATCCTCATCGATCTTCTTAATGTTGGTGAGAAAGTTGAGGAGAAGACAAAGGTATTGAATTTGCTAGCATTGCTTTCTTCTTCATGAGTCATTGGTGACTGCTCTTCTAGTAGAAAAGAGCACCATCGAGATGGATGAGATCACTATGGTGATTTTTCAGAACAAGGTTCTTAAGAAAATGAATCCAGCTTCAAGCTCAGATGGCGGTAGCTCCACTTTGAAATTTTTTGGAGGAGCAGGTGGCCATAGACGAAGTGGTAGGAGATCATGATGTGGGTGATTCAGGTCCAAGATGAGGGATCAGATCAAGATTAGGTGCTACTGGTATGATGAGTTAGGGCATCATATCAAAAATTGCCTACAACTCAAGGATCAAATGCAGGCTATTATGGCAATGGTAAGTAGCGATACAAAAGGTAGTGACGATGTCCTTCTGATAACTGATGAGGTATCTACTTTTTTCTTTCGATGGATTATGGATTCTACTTATTTTCATCATGTATGCTATAGAGAGAAGCTGTTTGAGTTTCTAGAGACTAGTGAGGGCACTATTCTTGCTAGACGGATCAAGCTATGATATCAAGGGTAGTGAGACGATCACCATGAAGTTCCATGATGGAATAGTGAAGAAGTTGGATGAGGTTCGATACATACCCAGCTTTAAGAAGAATATAATCTCACTGAGCAGACTGAATTTGATCAGCTTTAAATTAAAAGCTAATAAAAAAATCCTAAAGGTTATGCACAGCAGTAGGGTGGTGATTAGAGAAGAAAAGTATGAAGGATACTACCTCATGATGGGAAGTCTAGTGCGAGGTGGAGCTCTATATGGAGATGGATCAGGCATGAGATGGGAGATTAGGGAGGATGAGAGACAACATCGCAGAGTGAAGTTCCTATTATCACAAGAGACTATCCTAAGTAGGCCTCAAGTTAGAAAGATCATAATAGTTGATAGTGGCGGGATCGAGTAGCCTGACTCGACTCCCACGTTTGCCCATCCATGATCAACAAGTGATTACCCCAAGGCATGGAGGTACATGATGAGCTCTTAGATAGGTGAAGATCAAATGTTGAGTTAAGATGGAGATTGTTAAAAAAACTTCTAGAATTCTTCCATAATAAGTCCACAGTAAGGTCCAAAATAACGAACGGAGTCCAACGAGCCTAAGAATAGCCTAAATGGAGATCAAATGAAGAAGATATGCACGAGAAAGCATGCGGAGACGTCGGAGGGGGTCCATGGGCTGGCGTAGGCTGGCGGGCCGCTAGGGCCCAGCATGTGGTGTGGGTCGGATGCGAGGGTGCTACCCAGCATGCAGGCCAGCCTAGGCGAGTGCATGCACTAGCATGGCCCAGGCCTAGGCGGGCATGCTGTAGGCGCGGCCCAATGCAGGCGCGCCATGCTCGGCCTAGCGCTAGCACGTGCGTGGCCTAGGAAGCACTCACAAGCAAGCTATGGATGTGTGCACGTGATGCGCACTGGTTGATGCAGTCCATGATGGACTAGCATCACATGTGGTCCGTCGTGGATCCTTAGGAGTTTTACAGCCACTTTATGCAGTGTACACGTGGAAAAGGCCTTGGTAGCATGCATGGCACGTGGAGACTGGCTCGAGTTCATGATGCAGTTGGTCCACGGATAGTGCACAGCATCAAAACATGTGATCCATCAGTCAGAAACCCTTGCGATAGTCATCTAAGGGTCAGTAGGGTATGTTTGAGTTATACTCGAAATCAAAATTCATCAAGGACATGGATTAAACTCCATCAGATGCCTATAAAAGGGCCTATGGCCCCATGGAGCAAGTAGCAGATAGTAGAGACTGAGAGCAAGTCTTGGTGAGCAGTAGGTAGCTGACATATTTCTAAAATATAATAAGAGTGCCAACAGATACTAGGAGCAGGGTCTTTAGGTAGATAGCTAGACAGCAGACTATGGTCATTCTAGAGGATCTCCAAGAGAGAGCTTTGTAAGTATAGCTTTTAGTTGAGAGGATTGTAAACAAGTATTAAGAGTAGGTGATCTTCTCTTGTATTTACTCTTTTTTTCATATTGAAGTTTTTTATGCCCCGTGGAGATGAGCCTTTGGATAGATCCACAAATTAGATTGTGTTTCTTTTATTTTTTCTTTTTTCCTATCATAATATTTTGGTAAGAGATCTCTAATAGCTTCATTGTATTCTTTTGTCAGGGCTCCTTGGCCATCAAGCCCAAGGTGGGGTTCAAGTTCATCTACATTTAGGAGGCATCCTAGAATGCAGCCAACCTTCTCTTGGCCTTTTTATAGGGGTGGATTTGCTAGACTCCCTTACCTACTGCTTTCTTGCAGCATCATTGTCCCGCAAGTTGAAGGCCTCTTCAGCTCGAACATAGCCCTCAGCTCGAGCCAGCATATCGACGAAGTCTCTAGGGTACTTCTTCACTAATGAGAAGAGAAGATCATTCTTTAGAAGATTGCCCTTTAAAGCGGCCATTGCAATAGACCGGTCCAAATTTCAGACCTCTAGAGCAGTAGTATTGAAGCGACTAATATAGGCTTGGATGGATTTCCTTTCCTTTTACTTGATGTTGATGAGAGAATCTGACCCTCTCCTCTGATACTAGTTGCTAACAAAGTGAGCTAGAAATTGATGGCTCAATTGGTCAAAAGAGTAAATGGTATCTGATTTTAAATCCAAGTATTAGCTTCATGCCGTGCCCTTTAGAGTTAATGGAAAAGCTTGTCACAAAATAGGATCCGATGCACCATGTAGCAACATCATGGTTCGAAAGGTTTTCAGGTGATCGATCAGATCCGAGGTTCCATCATAGCTTTCAAACTAAGGAAGCTTAAAGTTTGGTGGTACAAGTTCTTGCATAATTTAGATAGTGAAGGGTGGGTCAATATAGATCTCATCATTTCGAGCTGGGGCTGAGCTCCTTAATCCGCCTATTGATTTCTTGCAGTTTTTAGTAAAGATCATCTTCTCAGTCAGGAATCTCAAAGTGTGGTGACCTTGATGGGGGCATCAACTTTCCAGGAGTAGAGTCATGCTCAAAACAAGGAGTCTTAGCTCTCTATTTTTTTCTTTCAAGTTTCTCACTTCTCCAAGTAGGCTTCTCCTGCTCCAGATCTTGATGCTACAGTGAAGGCCTTTTAGGTGGTGCCAGGGCTAGAACTTGCTGCTTCACTTGCATAGCCTCCATGAGATTTTTCACGTGTTGTACCAGTAGGTGGAACTGATTCATATCTATTATCATTGGTTGGGGTGGTAGTGGTGTAGATGATGGAATGGGAGCTAGATGATCGATCATCTCCAGGTCTGATTGGGAAGCAGTGGCAACAGATCACTAAGAGGATGCTTTTTTGGAAGGCATTTTGCCTAAATGGTTGATGTGATTGCTTGACTAGGTACTCTTTTTAGAGTAAGGGCTCATAGGATCCTTCCTCTAGCACTAATCCTGTTGGTGCAGAAAATGAACTATTGTTGGAGATAGCTAGAGTTGAAGTTCGGGATCTTGTTGGTGAGATCTGCAAAATAGAGCCCTGGCCGAAGGTGGGTGGCTTCAACATGGACCCTTTGGTAATCAAGTCAGAAACTTCACCAACAAGAATGGAGTATATGGGAGTTGAAGAATGAAAGAGCACTTAGAGAAGAAAATGTATCTAGAGGGTCCTATTTATTGATGGAGCCTGTAACTAATTGATGGTGACTGCTGTAATTGAATATTGGTGGGCCGTTTAGGCCATTCAGAGTTTATTATGATGAGTAGGCTGATGGTTGTCACTATCTGCTGGTGGTTGGCAATTATTTGTTGAAGCTCGACAAAGGTTGGATTCTTTCGAGCTTATGTGTAGGTCATTCAATCTAAAGTTATGCTATTGGAGCTTAAGATCGAATGAATTGAGCTTAAGGATCATTCTTTGGTTCAGTGGTATTGATCTTGTAGATCTGATTTTTGATTTAAACTATAGTAGGGTCGCTTCAACTACTTTTAGAAGTTTGGCTTTTTCCAAGTTTGGCTCTTGATGGAAGTCGAGGTTTTGGCCTAAAGTTGTTTAGCAGAAGTTGGGATCAGAAAGAAAGAGCTAGAGAGCTAACAAACTAGATTTATAATTAGAACATTAGGTTCGGATGAACTTGGGAGTCGAACCAGCACTATCACTCAATTGGAATTGTGTCAAGGTTATCATTATTGAGTTAAGAAAGCTCGACCATATCTACGGTCGGATCCTATCAAAATCTAATATTGCAAAGTGGCTGTCACTTATTTCGGTCCTAAGGTCGAAATCAATCAAATACTGGACCTCTCCAAAAATTAAAGTCCATCTAACTGAAGGTTGGATTATGATAAGTTCTGTTGCTATGATGACATTGTTATCATGTTTGAACCAAAGGTTAGCATCCACTGAATTTGGAGGAGTAGGTCCTTCAATACTAAACATAATCTTGAAAATGAGCCGAACTGCATCTCGGATAAGGTATATCTTAGGCTCGGATGACATCTTCAAGGGATCGACAAGGTCTGATCATGTTGGACTTTGGTGGAAAATGCTTTTCCCCAATAATAGTGTTGATTCAAAAATAATTTTGATGAACACAAAATATTTGAGTATATGATGGAACTAATGATTTGTTAAAGTGCATATTAAGAAAATTTTTCAGGAGGCTAATTTGATCCAAAATTGTCAAAACAAATTATAAGAATTTGAGGCCATGTGATGCAAGTTTGAGAAGCTATATTATAAGAAAAATGAAGTTGAAAGTCAAGAGTTGACTCCAAAATTCAATAAGATGACTCCAATACTCAAGATCTCAAGTGGCACAAAACTATGAGTCGATCCTAAGCTTTTGAAAGTCAACTCTCTTGGGCCAAGACAAAGAGCACTATTTTTAGCATGTTTCAAGCTGACTTTCTCAGACTACAAACCAACTCAAGCATACTTTGAGTCAACCCCAAGTCAACTGAGTTGAATCTATCAGGGTAAGATAGAGAGGTGCCAAAATTGATTTATTTCCAAGTCAACCCCAAGTTGGTCTTAGTTGACCCATTCTATGAGTAGACTCTGCTTAATAGCCCTAATAGTTTGTTCTACAGAAGGTGCAGAAGTATGCAAAATGGCTTTAATGGCTAATTCCAACCTCCCAATGGCCAAAAAATCTATTTTCAGATCCTCTAGAGTTTTAAATGGATGCTAAATACATTGAAGAAGAAAGAGAAGAAGAAAAATAAAGAGAAAATCAAAGAAATATTAAGTGTCATTTAAGAGAGAGTATTTACTTCCCAACCATCATAATCTTGAGATTCCAAAGGGTTCAAAGAAGAAGAGAAGTGTATTAATTACCAAGCCTCTTCAGTGACATCCACTCAAGCATCAACGACCTTTTCATTTGCTCTTTAGGAGCATTTTGTTTGTGTTCATCTATACTAAATTATTTTCTACTATAACAAGGTTCAATTAGGATTGAAACTTACGAGAAAGGCCAATCAAAGTCTTGAATTAGATTGTATTGTTTGTTCAAGTCTAGAAGTGGCTTGAAGGAGTGTTTTTTTGATTGATTTTCATTGAAAAAATTAATTGGATTTGATTGTAAGCCCGGGCAAACCATCAAGCTATAATCTTGGAGATATTATAGTAGAATTTCCAAGAAAGATGTCTTGAGGAGTGTATGTAGGTACTGAGTTTGGAACCAAATCATTATAAAACCTTGTGTTTATGTGCACTATAGCTATTGTCCATCTTGCTCTTATTTATTTATATGTATTCACTATTTTAATCTATGGCTTCCACTACATATTCACTTAACAAAGCATTACTTGAGTATATATTTATATTAAAATTTTGAAAAAACTCAATTTATTCTTCCTCTTGGATTGTCTATCCAGGCAACAAGTAGTATTAGAGTAGGGTACATAGCTCCCTTTTGATCTAACGATCAAGTGTCAAAAATCAAATGGTAGCCTAAATGAAATTATCTCTCATTGAAGGGCAATCCACCGGTGGATCCCGACTATTTAATGGCATAAATTATATCTATTAGAAAACATGCATGCATATTTTTATTCAAGCATTTGATTATGATTTATGCAATATCATAATCAATAATCTACATACGTCCACACTACAAGAAAATAGGTAATTAGAAGTTGTCGCTAATAAGAAAATCCCCATCACTAAAATGATTGGCGATGGACTCCCATTGCTAAAAGCTCATTGAAAATAACGTCCTTGCTAATTATCATTATTAGCGATGCCAAAAACCCAATCACTAATATAGGTAATTAGTGACAACAAAGCCATCGTGAATATTTTTTTAAAAATTTTTTCATAATTAAAACTATTAGTAAAAGCAATGCCAATGCTAATGTCATAGGTAATAGTCTTTACTGACGCATAATGGCATTGCTAATGCTGTCGCTAATAGTATTTTATTTTTTTAAAAAAATTATAATTAAATTTCTAAAAATCTATTTTAATCATAATAATAAGTAATTATATTTTTTAAAATCTATTATAAATAAAATAATAATTATTTACTATAATCATAAATATAAAATTAATTTTACTATATTAAAAATATAAATTATATAATTTTATAAATTTATACTATTTTATAAGTATCAAAATTACATACATATAGAAAAAATCATGTGAGATCCTCGTCATCCTTCTTATCCTCCTTCTGCTCATATACGCTCTCTTCAGTAGCTGGTAGATGAGAGCCAGATATCCCAGTATTCTATAATAAAAAAAATAAAATATTATTAATAAATTTTGATATAAAAGCATATATGTTGATATAGAGATAGATATTTTGATTTATTACTTTGATTCTTGTAAAGATTATTTTTACACACACTACTACAAAAAGAAGCTATAGTAGCGCATATTATGGCAGCGATTTTTGAAACCACTGCAATAAATTTTATGACAGCAATTTGATAGAACCACTGTAATAAGTCCAATCTATGGCAACGGTTATAATAAACCATTGCCATAGATCGATCTATGATCGCGGTTCTATAGAACCATGGCCATAGGTCGATCTATGGTAGTGGTTCTATAGAATCGCAGCTATAGATTCGACCTATGACAGTGGTTACAATGAAACACTGTCATAGGTTAGACCTATTATAGCGGTTCTTTGTAACTACTGCCACAGGTCGAACCTATTGTAGTGGTTCTATAAAACCACTATCATACCTTTTTTTGATATTTTTGCTCTAAATATTACATAATTTTAAAATTTAATATCCATATTTATCATTCATTATCTAAATAATTATCATTAAAGTGTCATCACAAAAGATTGCCTCGATCCGATGGCCCTAGCTTCATCGATTAAAAAAATTTGATTTTGACGACCATGAAGAAAGATATGATGATCTGATAAATGAAGACCTCCGATCGATCCAAAAACTAGCAATGATGATCTCGATGATATTTGTAGCATACTATCAAAATTTTACTTCAATCGGATATCATTATCATGGTTAATTTAGTACGAGATGATTTCAGCCATTAAATGAGAAACAAGCGTTCAAAAATATAAACAACGTCCGATTATGAGATAATTTTTTTCATAAATGATCTTGGGTACTACTTTAATCATTTTTATGATGGTAATTATAAAATTTAACTCATGGATCTATGAATGATCCAAAATTATACATCATTTGATAACTATTTTTAAACTCTATTGGTAGTTATGTTTGTGCTTTTGTAATATCTACTTAACATGAATAGTTCATACAAAAATAATTAAAATTTTATGATCATCATCATATAAAATCATTAAAATTATAGCAAAAATTATTTAACTAACAAATTATCTCATAATCGGATGTTGTTTAGCCTTTTAATCGCTTGTTTCTAATTTAACGATCAAAATCATTCCATGCTAAAATGATCATGATAATGATATTTGATTGAAGTAAAACTTTGATAGTATACTACAAATATCATCAAGATCATCATTACAGATTTTTGGACCGATCGAAAGTCTCCATCTATCAGATCATTGCATCATCGTTCGTGATCATCGAAATTAAATTTTTCTGATCGATGAAGCTAGGGCCATTGGATCGAGGCGATCTTTTGTGACGACACTCTAATGACAATTATTTAGATAATGATGATAAAGATAAATATTAAATTTTAAAATTATATAATATTTAGAGTAGAAATTAATTTCTAATCTATGGCAGTGGTTGCTTAAACCGCTGCCATAGGTCTATGGCAGCGATTTAAGTAACCGCTCTCGTAGGTTATGTTAAAATTTTCTAAATCTCCTATGCGCTCTATCTTTCTCTCCCTCCCTGCTCTCCATTGTCGGTGAGACCCTGCCCCTCTCCTTCCCAGCCGATGCCGCCCCTCCTCCCCCTAACCACCCCCGCCTCTTGGTGCCCCCCTCCTCCCCGTTCGCCCCCCATCCTCAAGCCGCCCCTCCACATCACCGCACACCCCCTCCCCTACCTCGGCCCCACCACCCCCACCTCCTGGGTCGCCCTCCCCATCACTGCACACCCCCTCCCCCAGCTCCACCACCCCCACCTCTTGGGTTGCCCCACCTCATCAACCGTGCACCCCTCTCCTCATCACCGCACACCCCCCTCCCCTAGCCCTTACCATCCCCTACCTCCTGGGCCACCCCTCCCCATCACCGTGCACCCCACCTCCCCCGGGCCCCACCACCCCAACCCCAGCCTCACCACCCCCACCTCTTGGGCCACCCCTCCCCATCATTGTGCACCCCCTTCCCCTAGCCCTGCCAACCCCACCTCCTGGGCCCACCCCTCCGCATCACCGTGCACCGCCCCTCCCCCCAACCTACCACCCCCACCTCCCGGGCCGCCCCCTCATCACCGTGCACCCCCCCCGCCCTCCCATCCCTGACTGCCCCTACCTTTCATTGCCCCCCGCCCCTCCCCGCTCAACCTCCCAACCCCCGCCACTCCCACCCCAAGGCCACCCCTCCCCCAGCTTCCCCATCACAGCGCCCCCTCGGTCCACCTCTCCCTATATCTCCTCTCTTTCTCTCTCTTCTCTCTCTATTTCATTATCTTGCTTTTATTTCGTAGGTTACCTCTAGCACCGTCGTCGGCAACCCTCGAAGCTTTCAGTGTGACCCCCTCTCCATAGCCGCATGTATAATTTTTTAAAATTTTCTAGTATTATTTATTAATTACTTATAATATTTATAATAATTTTTAGAATATTTATAATAAATATTATAAATATTTATTATAAATATTATAATTATTTGCATGTCGTGGATACTAGACCATGCCATGGTGGTAGCCTTGGGCCGTGCCATGTCGGTAGCCATGGACAGCCCTTGGGCTATGCCGATCGATAAGAAAATCATTGCCAATGGATTTTGGGTCGTTCGGCGGTTGTGAGCTGTGCCGACCGCTAAGAGAATCCTAACCCCAACTGGAGGGTTCTGGACCATGACCTTGATTGTAGGCCATGCCAACCGATAAGAAAATTATTATCGATGGATTCTGGGCTATATTGGTGGTCGTGAGCTGTGCCGGCCACTAAGAGAACACTTACCCCCACTGGTGGGTTTCGGGCCATGCCCGCGGTCGTAGGCCACGCCGACCTCTAAGAGTACCCCTGGTCGCCAATAAAAAGTGAAATTATTTGTTGCTCAATCTTAATTATTTATGGATGTAATTCATGTTGTAGAATTTATTGCATATTATTTTTTGGATATTTATATCTTATTGCTTTTATTTATTACATTGCATAATGATAGACTCATCAATTCATTAGTGTACATAATCTCTGGCATCCATATATTTATATGTAATTATATGGATGAGAGAATTATGTACAATGATCAATTGATTGTCCAATTTGAATAGTTTAAAAATTATAAATAATTCTATAGATAATTATAGTAATAAAATGGTATGCTAAGGATTTCGAATAAAATTTTAGACAGTATTTTTTATTTATTCTTCCTATACATAAGAACTAAGAAAAAATGCTATCAAAATTTCATTCGATCCCTATTATATATCATTTGATTACTGTAATGAATATATAAAATTAATATAATTTTTGAATGGGATAGGACCTATTTTTATCTATTAGTTGATGATAGGATGCATTTATTGCATATCTAAAAATGATATTTAATGTGAGTTCCACACATGATATTTATGTCAGTCCTTATTTATGATGCATTTTTTATTTATAATGCTATTTATTTATAATGCATTAATATATAATTTAAGTTTTACACATGATTTAATTACAGTATCATCATTTTTAAAGTAAATAAGAGGTGGATGAAGTATAGTAAGCTCTCTCCAAAATATGAGGCTGAACTTCAAAAATTTCTTGATTTTGCTATAGAAAAATTTGGGGACCATGGACTGATCCAATGTCCTTATAAAAAATGTATGGATGGATCATGGCTAGCTCATCAAGATATAAATGATCACCTTACTATTTATGGCTTTAAAGTTGGTTACAAAATTTGTTGGGACCAACATGGTGAGGGTAGGCCGTAAGGAGGTGATCAACATGAAAGAGGAGTGGAACAAATGGTTCATAATATTTTTTTATTTATTGACCATAATGATGGTGCATCTACGTCCATGCCCGATCCTATGGTTGGTGGAATGACAAATAGTGAGAATGTAGAAAAGGTCTGCAAGTTGATGGAGGATGCTAATTTCTATTGTATCTTGGATATGAAAAGACGGCGAAGTTAGAGTTCTTAATCTGATTGTATCATGCAAAATGCTCTAATGGATCATTAATAATGGAGTGAACTGCATACTAGAGCTTTTGCGAGACATTCTTTCGGATGATGCATAAATTTCAAAGAATAATTATAAGACATTGAAGATTATTGAACATCTGGGCTTTACTTATACCAAGATACATGCATGTCCCAATGATTGCATGCTCTATTGGGAGAGGGATGTCAACCAAAATGAGTGCATGAGGTGTGGGGTGTCAAGATGAAAATAGAATAAAGGCGGTACATCGACTCATGTACCTCAAAAGTTGATGTGGCACTTTTCTTTGATTTTGAAACTATAAAAGTTGTTTATGTCGGCAAAGACATCAAAGGACAAGATATGGCATGAAGAGGACCGAACAAAAGATGATGCATTTGAAAGAACTAGATCTAGGGTTTCACAGGTGGAACTTGAAACATTTTCAAGATCATGTAGTGAAAGACTTAAATAAATTAAATATTTATTTAAATAAGCATGTAAATACCTAGATCTTAAATCTATTAAATGATCGAGGCATGATATTAAATCAAAAATTAAAATCAAATAAGAAAGTAAAAGGTTGATCAAATCAACCTAGATCTACACTACATCAAATGTAGGTATGAAGTTTATAGATCGTATCTATTACCCTAGCAAGTTAGACATTCTAACTTGCTGATCTAGACTTGAGGATGATGTCATGAGCCACACACGTGTCCGACCTCTAGGAGTCATCCACACGAGCCTACGATCTCTAATCTGAAGTTTGATGCAGGAAATCAGCACAGCATGCTAGTACTGTGCTGATCCTTCTTCGATGGTCGATCCGATGCTCCATTCTTCAAAATTTAAACTCTTCAAAATATGAGAAGGAAGATGAGAGTTTACTGATCTAAGACTCTCTTATAAAATTTCAATAAAAAAAAGGAGAGATTGAAAATAAAATAGCCCTAGAAGAAGATCCTCTTCTTCTTCTCTTTTCTCTCACCTAGACACCTAGCTTGGTGCCTATAGAACCCCCACGCCCAAGGACCCTCTTCATTTAATTTTTGCACACCCCAAACCTTTGTATTCTATGAAAAAATCAGAATAAAATTCATCCAATAAATAAAGAAAAGAAAGAGTCCAAGTGAGATCAAAATCCTAGACTAGGAATATCCAAACATGAAAAGTTGTTGGGATGCCCAACTCTTGGGCATCTCCTCCATAATTATTGGCATGGACTAGCAAGAGAGGGTGCATAAAAAAGGAGATTATTTTCATAGAATAAGAGAAGAATTAATTTAAAAAGGGGGCAGCACTCAAGGGAAGGTGTTTTGGTCAACAAGGATTCTATCTCATAGAATCCTAAGCAAAACAAACTCCTCTTTTGACTTAGTCTTCCAACAAATTTCCTTATGAGAAAAGGAGGAGAGAAAGAGGGTATGAGAAGCCATGGGAGTGGAGAATTTTTATGTAAGAAATAAAATAAAAAGGGCATGGGGCGTAAGGATTAAGTGGTGCAAGTCATAGGGAGTCCTAGACACACTAGGGCTCCTGTTATGATATGGTCAAACAAGATCTTTTAACCAAATAAAATCAAGATTATACAAACCCAATTAAATAAGGCCCTAACCCATTTAAGAACTTAATTAAATTAGATTAAATCAGATTTAATTTTAATTTATTTTTAATTAAATTAGAAAATTGGGTTAATCCGAATCCTAGTTAGACTAGGACTAGTTCTTCCTTGCACTTGGCTTATCCAATAAACCAATTGAACTTGATCCAATCAAGTCCAAACCAAATCTAATTAAATTATATTTAATTAGATTTAATCTCAATCTACTGGCTTAATCAAATTAAGTCAATTAGCAATTTAATTGTAAATCGATCCTCCTGCAATACTTGCACTAGGTTAAACACCAATCATATTGATTGTTTAATCCTAGAATGATTTTTAATCATTGATCAACCATCCAATCAGATCATAAGCTCTAATGTGTATGATCTCATAGGTCCAAACCTAAGCCAATAGCATAGGAATAAATTTTTATACCAATCAAAGTGACCATCTAGTAACGATATCCAACAGTCGAATAGGTCGAAGGTGTAGAATACCATCCTTTGAACCCATACGGATATAGTTTTCATATAATTCATCCCCTTAACCATAATGCTCGTAGGACACCTCAGAGTTCAACTTGTTAGATATATATGCCCTAGAAGCCAGAATTGGCTGACACTTGTAATACACTTCTAGGGGCAAAATTGTAATTTTGACTAAAATCAATAAATGGGTTATTTTCTATCACATATGTGTATTTAGTGTCTGTGATACATCCTTTGAGTTAATGGTAATGATAATTCATATTTTCAAGAGTTGAAAATTTAAGACATGAATAATCATTATTAACTCATAAATTGCTCCTGACCATAGGATCATCACGAGGATGGTGATTGATCCGGAAGGTTGGTGTACAATCGCTTCTCTTTAGTAGATGAGTCTTGAGTCTACGGTGTGGAGACACCGGAGCGAGAGTACAGGTACTCGTTAGAGAACGAGGGCACTGAGCGTGACCACCTCGAGTAGTCATTAGGGAGTCTACCTTCTCGTCAATGACTGACTCGATGCTGCAGTAGTGTGTCTGGTTCTTTGACCTGAGATGCATCGGCAGTTCACCTTGAGGGTGTTATAGTTTGACTACACCATTACTCGGTCTCCTAGCCATATGGAACCCTGAGGTGTATGTTGGCTATGACATGTTCATTGTAGGAACTGGATTGCATCAAGATGGAATCTATCTACCTCGGTGGTAGAGGAGTAGCCCTATGATGATCATGAGAATCAAGTCCAGAAATCCATGGCCATGGTAGAGTGAAATAATAGAAAGAGTTTCTATTTAGATTTTCACATTGGACTCGAATCGAATGATTACATCATATGACAGAGACTAGGGTTTGACGAGTTCACCTTAACCCTAATCTGATCGGGGCTCAAGATAGAAGAACTGAATCACACAGGTAGCTGCACCAAGAGGTTCGCATTCAGCTCTGATGGGTTGCCACCATATACTGCTAGGTGTCACTGGTGGATTTTGGGAGCAATTAGAATGATTTAGATGATCGATCATTCTAGCTGTTCGAATCAGAAGAGTTCTGATCCATCGAAAGGAGTTTCGATGATGTCGATGATAGAGATCATGACATATCCCATTACCATACAGAACTGAACCTAACTGGGTCACACAAACAAGGGTTTGAATCTGGTGATCATCAATTGAACTGATCTAGTTCAATTGATCTGAATGAGATTCAATTAGGTTCAAGGAAATCGTGCTAGCACTCGATTGAACCTAACGTTCTTCTTTTACTATCATAAATAAGTTGTCCTGACTGAGCCAAAGGAGTTTGTGCTCAATCAGAGGCCTTCATATGGTCTGACTGGAGGTTGTCCAAGTCAGAAAAAGGTTGTCTTATTTGTAAGACATTACCTGCCATTTTTGGTCACCTGCCATTTCTTGTTCTTTGACTTTGGTCAAAAGTCTACCTTTGACTGGTCAAACGTTGACCATTGACACCTTTGACTTTTGACCACATGTCATGCACCTATTGGAGAGCTGGTGGGGGCCTGTCCCCCTGCCAGAACCTGGCAAGGAGAAGGGCGCACGCCAAGGGTGGCGTGAGCCCAAGTAGGAGGCGCCTAGGAGTCCTTGTTGGACAAGGACTCCATCCTCCCTTTTTGGATTCCAATTAGAGTTCTACTAAGAATCCAACTTTGACTGGTCTTAGGCGCCCTCTAAGGAGGAATCCAGGGGTCTCTATTCCAACCAATCAGATTTAGATCTGATTTCACAAAGGGTTGTGATTGGTTGGGAAGGAAGAGGAGTTGGATCACAAGAGGTCTATAAATAAGACCCTGCGCCCAACCCTAATTGTATGAGATATAGAGATATGATGAGATCAATAGTTTCCCACGCCCCAAGGCTGCCTCTCCCCTCCTTCTCCATGCCATAGTCTCTTCTCCCCTTGCTCTCCACGTCCAAAAGGAGTTTTGGACCTTGGTTGGTGCGATTCAGATCAAAGGAAAGGCGATCAAAAGCAAGAAGGCTGCGCTGCTGCAAAAGGACGACTGCAGATCTTCAAAAGAGTTTTGAAGATCCTCCAGATCAGATCCAGATCTGATTTTTGGAGGTGTGATAGAGAAGAAGAGGATCTCCAGATCCAACCCGAGTGGATACCGGTAGAGGCCAGGCGCTTGCGTGGCTAAGATCCAGAACCTTCCGCTGCAAACAGGATCATCAACAGGGTAATAGGATTACCCAGATCAGGTAAATTAAATTTGATTTAATTTATCTTTTAATTTTATTTTATTAAAATAATAAGAATCAGATCTGAAACATATCAAGATCTGATTAGGATCAAGAGAAAAATTTTTGAAATATATCTCTTGATCTGATCAGATCTGAACGAACCTGGACCAAAAAATCAGGATTTTCCTTCACAACTGTCAACTCTAATCAAGTTATCCACATTATATTTTAAAATATCAAATCCATCTAATGAATTATCCTGACCAAGATTTTGCTATATTGAAATATAGTGATACATTCTTCTCCAACTCTTGGACTGGTCAATTCCATCTTGATCACACTCCAACTTTGCAAGTACTTGACTATGCCCAGAAGCCTTCCATTGTTGAATTAGAAATTCAGTTAGTCTGATATCAAAGCACAGTGAGTTGCTTGCAAGTCGCTGAGATGATCTCACGTCTAAGAGATACTTATACCTATATCCCATCAGAGACATTCTCGATAGCAGAATGCTCTAGAATTGGTCATATTCAATGACGATGTATCCATACATCTCACCTATATGTCATACCAGTGTCTCCATACTTCTTGGTTAAGAGGACAACCAACCTATATGGTATATAGCGACCTATGCTCGATAGACGCTGTTGTCCTAATTAATAGTCTATCATTTGATCGTGAACCCATTTAAGGACTAATCGATAAATTCTCTCTTTATGAAAACTAAACAGTCCTAAGGACTTCATCACAACAATGGAGTTCATTAGAAGTTAAAAACTTATGATGAAAAAGATGCCAAAATATTTTATTAATTAATAAATTAATTATAATTATAAAATAGGTCAACTGTCAATAGGCTGACGATTGGTTTTGGAACATAATTCCCACCAACTCCCACTTATCCTAAAGCCACTCGACACAGTATCTAATACCCATCTTTGACTTATGGTTGTCGAACGCCTTGATTGCCAGGGCTTTAGTGAAGGGGTTGGCTAGGTTCTTCTTTCCGTCGATCTTTTGAAGGTCGACGTCACCACGATCTACAATCTCATGGGCCAAATGAAAGCGGCATAGAATGTGCTTTGTCCACTAGTGTGCCTTCGATTCCTTTGCTTGAGCTATGGTGCCAGTGCTGTCACAGTAGAGCAGGACTGGACCATAAATGGAGGATTCTACTTCGAGCTCGGTGATGAACTTTCTCAGCCACATAGCTTCCTTTGCTACATCTAATGCTGCCATTTACTATGCTTCGCAAACAGAGTCAGCCATTGTACGTTGCTTGGAACTTTTCCAGCAGATGGCTCCACCATTTAGAGTAAAGATTTACTTTGACATACTTTTGCTATCATGATGGTCAGATTGAAAGCTGGAGTCTATAAACCCCACATGCTTCAGATCCGACTCATCATAAATCAATCATTGATCTTTAGTATTTCTCAAATACTTAAGGATAGTTTTAACCACCTTCTAGTAATTTTCTCCATGATCAGACTAGTATCTAGTCACTATTCCTTGTGAGTATGCCACATCTGATCTCGTACATGATATTGCATATATAATAGACCCCACTATCAAAGCATATGAAATTCTACTCATACGCTCTCTCTCTTTAGGAATTGTCAGACAATCCTTCTTAGAGAGAGAAATTTCTTGGCCCATCGGAAGATAGCCCTTTTTGGAATTCTCCATACTAAACCTCTTCAGCATAGTTTCCATGTACGTGGACTGAGATATACCAAGCATCCTTTTAGATCTATCCCTATAGATCTTCATCCCTAGAATGTAGGATGCTTCATCCAAGTTCTTCATGAAGAACTGTGATGATAATCAGACTTTTATTTCTTGTAGTATGGGGATGTCATTTTTTATTAAGAGAATGTCATCCACGTATAAAATAAGAAATATCACTGCTGGACCATTTGCCCATTTGTAAATACAGGATTCTTTTTTATTCTTAATGAAGCCATACGTTTTGATCACTTTATCAAAAAGCATGTTCCAACTTTGAGATGCCTTCTTCAATTCATAAATGGATCTCTGAAGCTTGCATACCTTGGACTCATCTGTGGATGTGAATTCTTTAGGTTATATCATATACACCTCTTCGATCAACTCTCCATTTAGGAAAGTTATCTTCATATTCATCTATCAGATCTCATAGTCTAGATGGGCAGCAATGATAAGCATAATCAGAATGGACTTGAGCATTGCCACAGGGGAGAACGTCTTGTCATAGTCAATACCATAATGTTGATAATACCCTTTAGCAACCAGACGAACTTTATAGGTCTCCATCTTTTCATCTATGTCCCTCTTTTTTTGAAGACCCATTTACATCCAATGGGTTTAACCCCTTTAGGTGGATCAACTAATGTCCATACATCATTGACCTTCATGGAATTCATTTTGGATCTCATGACTTCTAGCCATTTCTCAGAGTCGGATCTCTGCATTCCATCCATATAAGTGATTAAATCCTCATCATTCTCATCGAGTTTGATGGGATCACCATCCTAGACTAAGAATCCATAGTATCTATCCAGATGGTGCGGTACTCTATCGGATCTCCTTAATGGTGTGGGTTCACTAGGCTTCGAATCTGATCGGATCAAATCGAACTTAGGTTCAACATTCTGTGTCAAACTTTCTAGCTGTCGAACTTCATCAAGTTTAACTTTAGAGGCAACAGTTCCTTCACCAAGGGACTCCTTTTTCAAAAAGATTGTCCTAAGACTTACGAACACCTTTTGTTCATTAGCATGGTAGAAATAGTATCCTTTGGTCTCTTTTGAGTACCCTATGTATGTACACTTGTCAGACCAAGGTCCAAGTTTGTCTGTAACTAATTATTTGACATAAGCTGGGCACCCCCAAATCCTAAGGTGTGAAAGTGCTAGCTTATGCCTTATCCATATCTCATATGGGGTATTAACTACAGACTTATATGGAATCATTTATAATAGATAACAAGCCAATTCGAGTGCATATCCCTAGAAGGATATCGGCAAGCTAGCAAATTCCATCATAGATCAGACCATGTCTAACAAAGTTCGATTTCTCCTTTCAAACACACCATTATGTTGTGGTGTTCCAGGAGGAATTCATTGGGAGAGAATTTCATTCTCTCCTAGATATGTGAGAAACTCACCAGAAATGTATTCTCCCCTTTGGTTAGACTAAAGAGTTTTAATACTCTTTTCAGTTTATTTTTCTACTTTACTTTGGAATCGTTTGAACATTTCAAAAGAATCCGACTTATGTTTCATCAGATAGACATATCCATATCTAGATAGATCATCTGTAAAAGTGATGAAGTAGACATATTCACCTCTGGCACTTGTACTCATTGGTCCACATACATCAGTATGTACTAGACCTAAGAGCTCATTGGCTCTCTCACCTTTTCTAGTAAAAAGTGACTTGGTCATTTTACCAAGAAGACAGGACTCATAGGTTGGAAGTGATTTGCAATCATTGCCTTCGAGGATTCTCTCTTGAGTCAACTTGTTTATCCTATTCTTGTTTATATGACCTAGCCTATAGTGCCATAAGTAGATATCTAATACACCTTCTAATCTAGGATATTTCTCAATAGAATAGACTAAATTAACAGATTGTGATAACATATATACACCATTGTTTAATTATCCAAAGAAAGCAGTAACACCATTCATAATGATATTATAAATTCATTTTCTTATTGAAATTTCATAATTATTCATGGCCAAAAGGCCTATAGAAATGATATTTAAAAAGAAACTAGGACAGAAATGATAATCACTAAGAACAATGGTATCAGATTCAAATACAAGTTTCAAAATTTCTAAAGCTAGAATTAAAACTGGTCTTCCATCTCCAACGTTTAGGAATCTCTCATCTTGCTCGAATCTTCTACTAACCTAAAACCTCTGCAACGAATTATAAATATGGTAAGGGCGATTGATATCCAATACCCAGTCAGTAATATCATAAATAAAGAAATTGCAAGAAATTATCATATAAATACCTTGTCCAGTAGCAGTTTGCTTCTTTCTCTGCTTGTTTGGATCCAGGAAGGCAATGTACTGAGGACAGTTCCTCTTTCAATGCTCCCGCTGCTTGTGAAAGAAGCATTTAGCTTGACTCTTATCGAGCTTGATCTTCTTGGTCTAACCCTGTACTAATATCCCAGCCTGAACTTGCACCTTCTTTATTTTCTCTTCTTGTTTTTCTTCCCTTTCCTAAAGGGTCAAGAATCAGAAGACGAACCTCCCACTAAGTTCATCGACTCTTTATAGAGCTGTGATCCTTCTCAAAGATTTAAAGTAACCCTAGTAAGACATGGTAGTTTACTTCAGGCTTAGTCATTATGTAATGAGTAAGGAAAGGGAGATAGGACTTTGGCAGCGAGTTCAGTATTGCATCTTTTTCAAGTTGTTCATGCAAGAAAAAGTTGAGTTTGCTCAAGCGCTCTATCAGCTCGATCATATACAGTACATGATCGGTGACAAAGGCTCCATCCTACATTCTGGTATTAAAGATGGTGCAACTAGTCTTATGCCTCTCAGCATCATCGGGTGTGCCAAAAGAATCCTCAAGTGCAAGATCCGTCAGCACATATAGGATCTATTCATGCTCCAAGATAATCTTCAACTTTCGATGTCAGCTACTGAAGTTGGATCCCACCAACTTATCATTGTCTAATAATGATCGGAGTGATAGAGAAGTGGCCATGTCTACACAAAGAAAAATCAAAATCTAATTAGTAATTGATTCATTAAACCTAAAGATTTGGACTTTAATCAAAAGGTTTCTCCTACTATTTTATTTAAATTGATAGCCTCTACCTCTAATTTGAGGAATTACCCTAATTTCTTAGTAGGTACTAGAATTCACATAGACTGTATACGAGCCCAACTTTGGTTGGCCCACCCATGTACATCTAAGGATAGGTTCATAACTAATTATTTTTCTAAATAATTTTTAGTAATTAAATTTTGCCCCAGGCCCTGATTAGTTGGCTTTGGCCTTCTCAGAAAAGGATCCAATTAGGTCCAACCATTAACATGACCATACTTGGCCCATCCAACGAATGAATGATAAGGCCCAACTTTGGTTGGCCAACCTGACCATCATTTAGAAAGATGTATCCAAGAGATCATATAATGAATGATAATTCCATCAATCGATAAGCACCAGACCTTTGGGCCTCTAATGATTATCCAACTGATGGACCCATTATCATCTACTTTAATGGGAGGCTATGATCCAGTTATCATATAACTATTTTATTTTAAGAATCTAATAATTTTAGAGGATTTAATTTATAGAAGCGAGTAGGTTAGATTAACTAGCTTGTTATGATCCTTCCACTAACTTCACCAAGTCAGCTTAAAGGAGACCATTAATAGGTTGGTCTAGGAGCACCTAAATCAATCAAACTGATTTACCTTGCTGACATGGGTTAGCTTGAATAGTTAAGCGATTTGATCAAAATAAAATCTCACTAAGAGTCTAGGTAAGTTTGATCAGTTGAAGGGTCTGCCAGGCTTGCCTTAAACACCATCAGAAATGATCAGGTAAGCAGGCTGCCAATTAAAAATCACTGGTCTGATTTATCTTAGACACCAATTGGTTTAATTAGTTTCAACTAGATCAACCTAACAGTTCATGCTAGACCATGTAGCTAAGAATCAAGTCCATCTTGGGTCTTGTTAAAGATATGGACTTGACAAACTACAACTATTGCAATTGATGTAGAGAATCCTTGACCTAATCTAAAATAATAATTAATTAGATTTAATCAATTCTCTAATTTAAATGCATTCTTTAATCTAACCCTAGGTCTAACCTAATTAATAGACCTAATCCTCACCAATCCATTAACCCAATGTGTTATGATTCATGTCATAGGATCTTCAATTTACAATCCTAGAACCTAATCAAACAACTTCTTAATTCTTAATTAAGTTTTGGGCTGAGGGTTGGGGTTTGGCTTTTTGAAAATAGTTTTCATATTTATAAAATATTTTTACAACATTGTTCTATCAACCAAGTTGCATGTTTGATTCATAATCAATATGCAAGTAACATAAACATGAATCTACTTTAGATCTAATGTAAACAAGTTCATGTAATTGAAATAGTTTCAATAATAATCAATCATAAATCTTTCTAGATCAAATATAACATATTTATGAAGATTAAAACTAGATTAAAATATTTTTAATCAGATCATAAAATTTTTTAGATCTAATCTAAACTTTTATGATCAATATTTTAGACTAGCATGTACTAGGATAACCTATTCACTATAAGAGGTAAACCTTATAGTAGAACAACCTTATGGCAATCCATGCAATCTAAAATATTTTATTTTTAGATCTAAAACTATTTTAAATCTATTAAATTATAAATAAAATTAAATTAAATCTAATAAATTTATGATTAGAGTTAGATCATCGCAAATTAGGACAACCTTTTTACTATAAGAGGTAAACTTTACAGTAGGACAACCTTATAGCAGTTTGTGAGATCTAAATTTTTTATTATTATTATTATTTTTAATTTTATATTTAATAATTAGATTATAAATTAGATCTAATCTAAGAAATAATCTAAATATGCACAAAAATCATATAATAACAACTTTGCTCTGATACCAATTGAAGAAACCAGATCTAAGGTTTCATAGGTAAATCTTGAAACTTTTTCAAGATCATGCAGTGAAAGACTTAAATAAATAAAATATTTATTTAAATAAATATATAAATACCTAGATCTTAGATCTATTACATGATCAAGGTATGATATTAAATCAAAAATTAAAATCAAATAAGAAAGTAAAAGGTTGATCAAATCAACCTAGATCTAAACTACATCAAATGTAGGCATGAAGTTTATAGATCATATCTATTACCTAAGCAAGTTAGATATTCTAACTTACTGATCTGGGCTTGAGGATGATGTCATAAGATGCACACGTATCCGATCTCTAGGAGTCATCCACACGAGCCTACGATCTCTAATCTGAAGTCCAATGCAAAAAATTAGCACAGCATGCTAGTACTATGCTGATCCATCTTTGATGGTCGATCCGATGCTTTTTTCTTCGAACTTTCAACTCTCTAAAATATGAGAAGAAAGATAAAAGTTTATTAATCTAAGACCCTCTTAGAAAAACTTAAAAAAAAGAGGAGAGATTGAAAATAAAATAGCTCTAGAAGAAGACCCTTTTCTTCTTCTCTTTTCTCTCACCTAGATATCTAGTTTGGTGCCTATGGAACCACCATTCCCAAGGACCCTCTTCCTCTAATTTTTGCACACCCTGAACCTCTCCTAAATCTCTTTATTTCTTAAAAAAATTAGAATCAAATTCATCCAATAAATAAAGAAAAAGAAGAGTCCAAGTTAGATCAAAATCCTAGACTAGGAATATCCAAACATGTGAAGTTGTTGGGGCGCCCAACTCTTGGGTGCCTCCTCCATAATTATTGGCATGGACCAGCAAGGGAGGGTGCATAAAAAAGAAGATTTTTTTTATGAAATAAGAGAAGAATTAATTAAAAGAGGGGGCGACACTCAAGGGAAGGTGTTTTGGTCAACAAGGATTCTATCTCATAGAATCCTAAGCAAAACAAACTCCTCTTTTGACTTGGTCTTCCAACAAATTACCTTATGAGAAAAGGATGAAAGTAAGAGGGTGTGAGAAGCCATGGGAGTGGAGAATTTTCATGTAAGAAACAAAATAAAAAGGGTTTGGGGCATGAGGATTAAGTGGCAGAAGTGATGGAGAGTCCTAGTCAGTGTGACTCCAATTTTGACTTGGTCAAACAAGATCTTTTAACCAAATAAAATCAAGATTAAACTAACCTAATTAAAATAGACCCTAATCCATTTAAGAATTTAATTAAATTAGTTTTAATTTTAATTTATTTTCTAATTAAATTAAAAAATTGGGTTAATCCGAATCCTAGTTAGATTAGGACTAGTTCTTCCTTGCACTTGGCTTATCCAATAAACCAATTGAACTTGATTTAATCAAGTCCAAATCAAATCTAATTAAATTATATTTAATTAGACTTAATCTCAATCTATTGGTTTAATCAAATTAAGCTAATTAGCAATTCAATTGCTAATCGATCCTTCTGCAACACTTGTACTAGGTTAAACACCAATCATATTGATTGTTTAACCCTAGAATGATTCTTAATCATTGATCAACCATTTGATTAGATCATAAGCTCTAATGTGTGTGATCTCGTAGGTTTGAACCTAAGCCAATAATACATAAATAAATTTTTGTACCAGTTGAAGTGACCATCTAGCAATGATATCCGACGGTCGGATAGATTGAAGGTGTAGAATATCATCCTTAGAACCCATATGGATATAGTTTTCATATACTTCATCTCGTAAACCACAATGCTCATCGGATACCTTAGAGTTGAACTTTCAACTATGATCAGGTTGTCCACATTGTATTTCAAAAAATCAAATCCATCTGATGGATTATCCTAGCCAAGGTTTTGCTATATTGAAGTACAGTGATACATTCTTCTTCAACTCTTGGAGTGGTCAATTTCATCTTGATCATACTCCAACTTTGCAAGTACTTGACTATGCCTAGAAGCCTTTTGTTGCTGAATTAAAAATTTAGTTAGTCCGGTACCAAAGCACAGTGAGTTGCTTGCAAGTCACTAAGGTGATCTCAAGTCTAAGGGATACTTATACCTATATCCCATCAAAGACATTCTCGATAATAGAATGCTCTAAAGTTGGTCACGTTCTATGACGATGTACCCATACATCTTACCTGTATGTCATACCAATATCTCCATATTTCTTGATTAAGAGGACATCCAACCAATATGGCATATAGCGACCTATACTCGATTAACACTATTGTCCTAATTAATAGCCTATCATTTGATTGTAAACCCATGTAAGGACTAATCCATAAATCCTCTCTTTATCAAAACTAAACAATCCTAAGGACTTCATCACAACAATGGAGTTTATTAGAAGATATAAACTTATGATGAAAAAGCTACCAAAATATTTTTATTAATTAATAAGTTAATTATAATTATGAAATAGCTCAACCATTAATAGGCTGACGATTAGCTTTGGGACACAATTTCCAACAGCATTGAGGCATCTAGCCTATGGAAAGGCATGATAGAAGTTTAATGAATTACATCCTAACTTTGCACATAAGATGCGTAATGTGAGGTTGGGCTTGTCGTGATATGGTTTCAATCCGTTCAAGCATATGAATACTGCTCATAGTGTATGGCTAGTATTTATTCATGTTTACAATCTCCCACCATGAATGTGTATGAAAAAAATCCTTTGCTTTCATGATAGTGCTCATCCCTGGATCGATGGAGATAGGTAATGATATTGATGTTTATTTGCAGCCTCTTATTGCCGAGCTGAAATAGTTATGGAATATTTAAGGTGTTCCAAATTTTGATGCTTTACTAAATGAGTCATTCTTCATGCGTGCAGTGCTTTTGTGGATAATAAATGACTTTCCAACCTATGCCCTAATATTGGGTTGGAGCACCAAAGGGAAGCTAGGATGCTCGGTTTGTGAAAAAAATACCCGATCTAGAAGATTAACACATCGGCGGAGCTTTAGCTATATGGAGCATCGATGTTTCCTCCATCAAAACCATCCATACAGAAAGGATGCATGCTCCTTCGATGGCACTATTGAAGAAGGTGAGGCACCTAGTCGGATGTCTGGGAGTGATGTACTGAGAGTTGGATGGTCTCAGTGTTGAATTTGGAAAAGAAGATCCGATTGATGGTAAGAAAAGAAAACATCAATCAAAAAAAGATGATACACACTTTAATTAGAGAAAAAAGCATCTTTTTTGACTTGTCATATTGGAAGACAAACTTATTGCTTCACTACTTCGCTTTACTGCTTAGATGTAATGCATATTAAAAAAAATATATACGAGCTCCTATTGGCAACAATCTTGAATTTCAAAAATAAGACCAAGGATGACTTGAATTCTCAATTTGACTTTAAGGAATGGGATATTAGGAGATCACTCCATCCAGAGCCAGCAGGGAAAGAATGGTGGAGGCTCCCTCATACATGCTATGTTATGAATGCCTTTGAATGATCCACATTTATTCATATGTTGGAGAACATAAAAATCTCAGATGGATACTCAAGCAACATATCAAAGCATGTGAATAGTAAGAATGTCAAACTTGAGGGATTGAAGACTCATGATTATCATTTGCTGATGCAGGAATTGATCCAAATAGCTATTCACTATGTGTTGCCAAAAAATGTTAGAATGACTGTTATTCATTTTTGAAACTTTTACAGAGATATTTATGCAAAGAGATTGCTTAAGAAAGACATGAAGAAAATGAAGGCAAGGGTGGTGACTATATTATGAGATCTGGAGAAGATATTTTTATCATTATTTTTCATGATTATGATGCATCTCACCATGCACCTTATGGAGGAAGTTATACTTGGAGGCCCAGTATTCTACCGATGGATGTATCCTACCGAGAGGAATATTCAAACTCTGAAATCTTATGTAAAAAATATGAATCATCCGGAGGGATCCATAGCAAAAGGTTATTTGGATCAAGAGTGTATGAATTTTTATACCATTTAAACAAGCTCGAGACATGTCATAATCGATCAATGAGGAATCAGGATGATCAGTATGAGACAATTGAGCCTGTATTTGAACCTATTCCACTGCCAGGTGGACTTTCCACTTCATACCATCTCACTGATTTAAGTATTGAGGAAAGGGATAAGGCGCATCGCTATGTTCTCTTCAACTGTGATGTCATTAAGCCGTACATAAGGTGAGTCACTCAGCCTTATTTATTTCATAATAATTAGAAGAAAATACTAATTATATCTAAATTTATTCTTTGTGTATGCTACAAACACAAGAAGGTCAGAAGAGTAAAATATGACACTCTAAGTATGCGAAAGAAAAAAAATGCACAGCAAATAATTTTCTAAATTGTTCAAAGATCATATAAGCGATTATATATTCTTACCTTGTGTAACTTATTTGAACATGTTTATTAATTAGATGTCATCTTTCTAATTAGGTGTGGAGATTACCGCTTAATGATGTAAGTTCTAAAGTGCATGCTCTTTCAATGGATCCTAATCGTACTGTGCGTGAGTATAAATAGTTCGTCATTAATGGCTACAGGTTTAATATTCACAGCAAGTCTGTAAATATGACAACATAAAATAGTGGCATGATGTTGAATGCCACCACTGGATATTATGCTAGCTTGAGGGATTCACAGCGTCGTACGAAGGATTTGAACTATTATGACATGGTGGAGAAGATAATCATCTTAGACTATTATTCTAAAGAGAGGATTGCATTGATGAAGTGCAATTAGTTTGACACCTTGTCATAGTTAGGGATGAAGATTGATGAGTGTGGTTTTACTCTCGTTAACATGCAATGCCACCTCCACACTGAAGAACCATATATACTTATCTCCCAAGCTAGTCAAGTCTTCTACGTTAGTAATCCCTTGGAGCCTCATTGGGATGTTGTTGTGAGGATAGTGCCTAGGCATATTTTTGATGATATCGAAGTTGATGATGATGTTGGAGCGATGGTACTATCGAGATCCCAGATATATTTGTCAGGAGCAATGATGATGTCCATATTGTAGATGCTACTAGACGATGACTTTAACATTCTGGTATAAATATTAAAATCTATTTATTGATTCTATACTAATATTATTATTCAACATGTTACATTGGTTAATGTTCATTAATGTTGCAGGTCATGATGGCACTAAAAAGCCATCTAACTTTCACCCTCGCCTCTCGATGGACTACGTGTAGCTCCGCATCTGAGTCCTAGTCGGAGTATGCTCCATCCACCTCCACATCGGCTGCGCACGAACCATCGATATCTACTCTACTACGGGCATCTACTCTACCACCGACATCTACTTTACCAATATCTAAGCCTCCACCATCAGCCACATCTCCGACACATGCTACGACACCAGCATCTGAGTGTACATTTTTATTTTCTTATATAGTATTTGTATACTTATATATTTGCATAATGTATTTTCATTATAGATGCATCATCCGGTAGGATATTTCATAATCCCACATGCATGTCGTATGTGTAGAACCGCTAGCATCAGATGATGGTACAGTATGATGTGGATGGGATGCCAGTAGGGAAGACCACGTAGGAGATGCATTTTTTTTTGGAGTGCTTGTAAGGCTGTCCGACATCATCCGGTATTGCCCATAGACTGGCAATTGATGGATGCTGGTGTTAGGAATCGGGTACGGAAGGAGATATGGATAAGTGCATCTTAAATATATTTATGCATTTGATATGTTTACACTTTGATTAGAATAATTTGGTAACTGACTTTTGATAACTTTTGTGTAGAGGAGATATGACTTTCTAGATCATGAGAGGGCTCGAGATGCCCGATTGAAGAAGATTAAAATGTTGTATTAGGGCTATAAGATCAAGCTCCATAGAGGATGGCTCGAGCACTGACGAGACACTCCGAAGGAGCTTGTTCCTTGGATATAGGACTATCCCCTGAGTTAGTGGAAGGGAATGGTTAGACATTGAAGAAGCTAGGAGTTTGAGATAAATTTTTTAACTTTTAAATTTTTTAATATACTTAAAATTATATTTAAATATTATTTAAATACTTATTATTTATTTGAATACTTATTAGGCTACCTTCTATCAGAACCGAAAGAATTGAGCAGCTCAGGAGTACATGCATATTCTAGGCCATGAGTCTATGATCAGTCGTGTGCATAGAGAGATAATAAATTTTAAATCTTTATTTATTAATTAAATTAATATATTTTTAATAAATTAATCCATTATTATAGCTGATGAGAGAGAAGATGATGCCCAACGATAGCAAGATCTTTCAATCCAACCGTATGGACAAGAAGGGCAGGCTGATGAATGCCGCGATCAAAAAAGATTTTTATAAGTAATAAATATATTAGTATATATGATCAATATTATAATATTTTTTATAAAATTTTATTTAAATTTATAATTATAGGAGCAGTTAGATGCACTTGAGAATAAGGGCCCAGACACCTCTGGCCTCTCCATGACTATCTATCTCAAATCTTGGGGCCTAAGCACTCTGGAAGGATCTAATGCAAGCTCAGACATACGTCGATGAGCTACTGGTCTGAGGTGAGCATCTCTTCACATGCTTTCAATATCGTCAGTCGAAAGTAGCTTAAGGAGGCATTGGCGTAGGTAGATCAAGCTACGGTGTGGACTACTCATGTTAAGGAGCGCATATCTCATCTAGAGGATATCCAGAGCATCATGCTAATGAAGCTCAGCTCGCATTTTGGAGTAGACTTCGCAGGCCTTGAGGACATGCTGGTTGACATTCCAGCTCCAGCTCATCCAGCTCATGCTCCATCTTCCGATGATGACGATGATGATGTAGATTTAGGTGACTTCTATTATATTTTTTAAAAAAATATTATAATAAATTTTATTTGATAATAAAATTAGAGCATTTCAGAAATATTTTTATATTTATAATATTTACTTATATTTTTTATTGTGTTATATATATCTTTGCATTTATCAGGTAAAATATATAAAAAATTAAAAATTTTATATTTTTTTATTATTCAAAAGCTATGGTAGTGGTTTCAAAACCGCTATCATAGATATGCCAAGTGAGGCTGTAAGTCGTGTGCCAACCACTACATAAGACCTATGCCAGTGGTTTGGAAATCATTGCCATATCTCAAGTCTATGGCAGCGGTTCAAAAATCACTACCATAGCTTAGGTCTATGGTAGCGATTTCAAAATCACTATCACAGCTCAGGTCTATGGCAGCAGTTCAAGAACCGTTGCCATAGGCCCTATATAGTTGTAACCGCTGCAATAACCACTACCATAGGTCTACGGTGATAGCGATAGTGGCAGCGATTAGAAAATCACTATCATAGGCTATGACAGTAATTTTTTAGGCTACAGCAGTGATTACGAACCATTGTCATAGTCCTATTCTATAGTAGTGATATTCCATTTGATGATATGGAGCTATAGACACTCCCGGTCTATCGATTGGATGTTAGATTGAATTTTTATCCCCTAGATTCTCTTCTCAGACTTAAGAATAATATGTGAAGCTTTAAATATAAAAATTTTAAAAAGTAAAAAAATTATTATTAGATTTACTTGCTATGATGGCTGTGATAACGAGCTCGGCTAATCATGCAGATGCAAGTCTCGGGGAATCTCCATGGCCGCATCCTAGATAGTGTCTTGAAAGCTCTGAGGTCGCTGGTTTCAAAGTCTCTGCACAACCTTCTCCACATATGCATCACACCACGTCTGGATCGTTGAGGCCTAAGAGGAAGATGTTGAAGAGTATCGAGTTATTAGAGAGTCGAAGCTATGGTCGAATCCTATAACCCAACTCCTACTCATCCCTCTGGTGGCCCTGAGCTATCCCTCGAGGTCAAAAAAGGGTTAAGATGATGGGTCCTTACCATGCCACGATACAAGATACTTCAAATAATCTACCTATATAGTTTTGAAATTCATTAGTCCATTTATATTAGTGTATATCAAAACTTAATAAATAATGTTTTAAGTTATTACCGCAATCTATCTAGATCTAGAATCTAAGTATTCACTAGTCCTCCTAAACTGGTGTGCGGCCTTCTATATCTACAGTTGCCTTGGTGCAGAGCCAACTGCCATATCTATAATAAATAAATAATAAAATTAAATAAATTAAAACATGTATATGATCAATTCAATATGAAATTAATGTGTGCCAATAGAGCCGCTTGTGTGCTTGATCAAATCCCACTAGGTGCTCTAATTCTATCGTGCCCTCTACCACCTACAAGAGTACTTCTTAGTGCTCCACTAGTCATAGAGGGTCCCTCATATGTTTGCCCACATTTAGTAATATATGTAAGACTTTCAGTTTGATGGTGACTCGAGACTGAAGTGCTCTATGACTGACTGCTACAGCCCATTCCAGAGCCTACGTGTGGCTTCCTCCTCAAAGGTCTAATGGGCAGCCTCCTCATTCTAAGGAGTCTCAAATCATTAGTACTCCTGCAAGTATGAGCAAGCATGCATTAATAAATAGAATATAAATCTATTATAAATTTAAAAATTAAATACCTTTGACTTACCAGGAACATCTCTCAGGCTACATCACAAGCCCCCGATGCCCAACTAGAGAACTTATTCGCTAGCCCTGGCATCCATCATCGGATGATCCTGGTAACTACATGAGGCACCTCAGGCTCTCTAAATATGCTGCAAAATTAATTTTGAATAATAAATATTAGACTCTAAAATGGCTAAATTTTAAACATATTCAATGAAGATATAGTACTTACGAGTAGCTCTAAATGTGGATGAGCTCTTTATCCTCTAGCCAAGTTGGAGGTGCCATGAGCTGGGTAGGCCCTCTACCACACTACTGACTCAGAGTGTCGGATGCTGCTTCATGTGACTATGGAGTCACTGGTGACCCCATGTTGTCCAAACCTGACAGTGTCAAGACATCAAAAAAAATATTATATTAGATAATAAAGGATAAAATAATATAAAAAAATCTAAAGCATTATAATTTATCGTATGGTACATGTGGCATAGAACCATGCGAGCTGGCTGTATGAGAGCTCTCTCCTTGGCTGTGACGGCTCTGACCTCTAGAAGATATGATCTATAATCTTTAAAAATAAAAATAAATAAATTTATAATTATAGGTGGCAATGTAAGTTTTAAAATGATGCAAGACAAGTATTTAAAATGATTCAAGGCAATGTACGAAACAAAATGATATAAGAAGGTCGCGACGATTCTGAGTTTGTGAGAGAAATTCCTTAAGGTCGAGATCAGGAGAATGAGAGTGGCTGGAGGTGGCATTTTGGATGCAAGAAATAAAAGCTTGGATAACTAGGTTAAGGCCATCGTGAAGAGGTGCTTGGACTTGGAAAAGAAGTCCAAGAAAGGAGAGGTGGGACTTCGAAGAAGAGTCTTCGAGCTAGAGTAGAAGCTTCATGAGGAGAGGCATAGGAGTGCTTCACTGGAGGGGAAGCACAGGGAGTCAAAGGTCGAAAATTTCATCATAAGCAAGGAGCACTACTCATTGGCCTCTTCAGATATTTGGTAACCTTCGGATTCTTTGTCTGATTCTTTCTCTCTTCCACTTCATCATCTTTCTCTTCTTTCCCTTCTTGGATAGGATTGCCCTTTAAAACAAACTTAAAATGATCTACCTCCTCATGTTGGCCATCATGTAGGAGAAAATCTGGAGCATCCAACTCTGCATCTTTGAACGACTGATGAACTACAGATGTTTCATCCTCTTGAAAGCATTCTAGTACATGGGGCTCTTTTTCTTCTTCTTCAAGCTCGTAATGAATAGCTCAAGACTTAACCTTACATACAGCCCATTAATCTTTTCTTCTTCTCTCCCTTGATGGAAAAAGATTATAATACACTTGAATATATTGTTAAGCTAGCACAAAGGGATCATTGACATATGCTTTTGATCTATGTTTGATTTTAATAAGCCCATACCATGGAACAACCTTCATACAATTGTCTATTGGAAAATGTGTCCTAAATCTAATCATCTAAGTGGTAGATGATTGGAATTAGTATATAAATTATCAAATAATAATAGTTATTTGGCTTATTCATCATAACAATTTAATCTTTCTTAAATAAACTCCTAAATTTTGATGAAGTTCTTAGAACCACAATCAATTGATAAAAAAGAATTTATCAGATGGTTCTTAAACTATTCACGATCAAATGATAAGTTATTAATAAGGATGATTGATAAGAGTATGATATTATCGTTAAGACACCATATTTATCAATTAAATTTTAACTTTTAAAAATAATTAAAAATATGTAGAAAGTAGTGAGTCGGATTGAATTCACAGGGAAGATAGTATTAGTTTTAAAATCTTTAATTTTTAAAAAAAAATTAGAAAAAAATTTGAAGTCAGAAAATAAAATTTTAAATTGGTTAAAAATAAATAACAAAAAAATAAATAGCATGGAAGCAAATTTTTGGTACTAAGATTTACTATTTAGATCTCAGCATCTACTTGCAATAAAATTAAATTTGTATTTAAAATTAAAGTACAAAAATTTAAAGAGTAGAAAATAAAGAATTAAAATTTAAAGAGCAAAAAAATAAAATTTACATTAACTAAAATTTAATTCAAAGTTTAAATATATAAATTAAAAAGATAGAAAAAATAAAGAAAAACTAGAAGTAAATGATCTCAATCTTGGAATGGCATTGGCAAAAAGATGGTGTAGAAAGCCTGCTCTTCCTCTAGGCACCATCCATCTTGAAGCAGCCATCAATCCGAGCATGGCTCTACCCTATACCAAAGCTGCACTTAGATCGAAGATAGCTTTTCCTGGAGGCCCGGGGTTTTATTTATAAGTGTTGGAGGGCTAGAATAGGTGCTATCAGCCAATATGGGACCAAGGTAGTGCTTGATCGACCAAAAATAATGAAATTTGAGTGAAAATTGGATTAAAAGTGTCCCTGGTTGAATTATGCTATTTTAGGTGAAGTTTGGCCATTAGATGGGGATCAAATGATCCCAAAATTTCTAAAAAACAACTTTTAAAAGCCTAGATCCAGTTAGATTTGATGCTAACTATCCGATGGAACTTTGATGAGAGAAATCTGGCTATTGATCGCATACCTAGGTGTTTTAATCAAGTCAGGAGCTTCGTCAGCCATCTGATCGTGTTCTTGAATGCTTGTAGCCATCCGATCGCATGCTGGATCGCTATTGAAATTTGAATCAAAGTAGGAGAGAATGGCAATCATTGGATTTGGACCAGGAAGGAGCACAGCCATCGAATGGCATAATTACTATAGTTGTGGATTCTATAGACTGGGCGCATTTGAAGATCGGACCAATTAGCACACACCTTGCCATGTGAAATTACTATTTTGCCCCTATATGCTATGATGAAATTTCTATAAATTCTTTAGCGATTTTGGTCCACCACGTGGCATGCTCTGATTGGGCGCCATCTGTTGAGCTGGCGGTCTACACGTGGTTCGTAGATCAGTGGGTCGGCTCTATGGCTAAGCTGGCTTGAGTGGTGTGCCGACTGAGCCAAATGTGGTTGCTTAGCTGGGTGAGCCAGCTGAGCCGAATCTAATTTATTTATTTATTTATTTATTTTTAAAAATTTATATCTAGTCCATTTTAGCTCTAATTTACTCCAAATTTATTTCATTATGATCAAAAAAATAAATTTCTTTTATTAATAATAATATTTTATCTTTTATTTTTACTATTTTTATTTATTTTTTTAATTAACAAAAATATTAATTTCTTAAAAAAATATATAAATTAATTATTATTTTTTAAAAATTAAATTAATACTTTTATTGATGAATTTATGGTACTTATCATACCTCCCAACTTATGCTTTGCTCATCCTCGAATAAAGAAAAAATTTAGTTATGGATATCTTTTAACTTTAGAGTTTCAAATTTTATCAAATAATTTTTGAAAAGATCATTGATATTCAGTAGAGCATAGGTGAGGTATATCATTAGGATATTAATACTTATTAATATAAAAATTAAGTAAAAAATATTATTTTTTTAAAATTTTATCTATATTATCCCTATCTTTATCTTTGAATCATCTAAACTTTCATATGGACAAGTGTATTACTACTTCCATCCTTCATTTATTATTTTTTATTCATATTGTTCATTTTTTGATGAAAATATCATTGCTTACTTAGGCAATGAGATTCGGTTACTCAATGAAAAATTAATATATATATATATATATATATATTAATATTGTACCACTATTAAGTGCCTTAATCTCTTAAGCTTTCTATTTGATCCATGTAGTGAGTTTTGAGCCAATGACTTTCAAATCAGTTGACTTTAATGCATTTGGTATAAAATATCTCTCAAGCTTACTAGCTCAAATCAAATAGACTACGAGTTAAGACTAGCTTTATAATAAGCTTCTTTTGTTCTTCTCATCTTTTTACGTGAAACTCAATGCTTGCTTAGGTAAAGTGGTCTGGTTACTTAGTAATAAGTGCTTAAAAACTATTTTATTTTATAATAATTATATATAAAAAAAAATATATAGTTATCCTACACAAGCCCATAAAAAGTAAATTCTTCTTTGATGCTGGTAGGAAAAAAATAGAATTGCTCAAAGAAAAATTATTTATGCTCTAGACTTAATTCTTTATTGAATTTTTTTAATACTTGATCACTCAATATCTCATAAGTTCTCTAGTCTATACATTAATTTTTTTAAAAAATGTGCTTAGTTTAACTCCATTCTTAAGCATAATCAAGTATCTAAATACTAAATACTAACTTCTTCAAGGATTTTTAAAAATTTTTAATTTTTTTTATTATTCTCCCACCAACTTAATCGACATTATCCTTATTGCAGAAGAAAAATAAAGGGTGTAATAAAAATAAAAAAAATACACCTAATTTAGTATGCTTTTGTGGTTCGGTATGTGCCTTTGAAGATTTGATTCTTCCTCCAACTTATTCAAAGAATCCTAAAAAATTAAACTAAAAAGATAAATTAGATGAAAAAAAACTAAATATTGGGTTGCCTCCCAATAAGTGCTAAGTTTACCATCTTCATCCAAACATAAGGTAGCTTATCTATCCCATGCCAAATATTGGATTGACAAATTTTAATGATTTTGAATTATCAATCTCTAGAAGATAGTTTATGATCTCATTATTAATATATTCATTATTAATTATAAAAAGATAGGTTGCGACCCTATTCTCAGACTCTTATTTATCAAAAATTTCTCCTATTTATTCTTCTAAAATATTCATGAATTGAGTTTTTGTATTAGGAGTTGAGTTTAATGCAATGGGTACTGGAAGGATGACTAAAGCTTTAGTTATGGAGGTAAATTAATATGATATTATATAAATAACTTCGTTGACACTTCATTATATGCCTCTTGATTTTTGTAAGAAGAACCAACTTCTAGAATTAAAGAAAATAGGATTTTAGGTTTATAGGTCTCGAGTAAATCATCTATTCTTTTCTTTCCTTTGTTTGATTCATTAGAACCAGTATCAATACTAGTTCTAGGCTCAGGTTCTTCTATGTGGATAGTTTTAGTACCAACCTCTTCCATTAAATTTTTATTTTGGCTAGCATTAGTACTAGCCTCTCTTACCTAGTCTTGGTATGGGTCCATAAGAATTCTATAACTTTTAAGTCCAGAAATTACTTTAGCATTCTCTAATTGGGGATTCCTAGGTGGAACATTTGATTGATAATTAAAATTAGGTGGTTGGTGGACAATAGGTAGGTTGTTTATAGAATTTAAAATTGATAGGCTTGGTAGTTGACCTAGTTCTCTCCTCATATTAGCTAATTATTCTATTTGAGCTTCTAGCCCAATGATAGATTCTTGTTGAGTTAGAATTAATTATTGAAGTTGGTTAAATCTATCATTAACTAGATTGGTCTATTGAGGAGGTGGGTATAATGGCTGATTATAATATAATAATTGGATAGACTAACTAGGCTGACCTTTATTATAGGCATAATTTTGATATTGAGTTTGAGCATGAGTCTATTGGGGTATCCAAGAAAATTAGGATGGTTCTCCCAATCTAAGTTATATTAATTTGAAAAAGGATCATTAATCAGCTTGGAGTAGTCTTGTACAACTTGAACTTGTTCTTGGATAAAAGATAAAAATTGTGCAGCTATAGGACATTCACTCACATAATGGGTTGGGCTAGCACAAATTGAATAAATTGATTGATAATTAGAGGGTGATGTGAATTATAAAGGAGTTTGTTGACCTAGAGTTAGGAGTTGATCTAATTTTTGGACAAGAAAATCTACTTTATTTATCAGAATCAAGTCAGTATTAGAACTAGATTCTGGATGTTTAAATTCATTGATCCCTGCTCAGGTTAGGTAGAAAGATAATGAAGCATGGTTAATTAAATTTTCACTCAGAATTTCAAACAAGGTATAGACTTCATCCTTACTTTTATTCATGAACGCACCTTCACAAGATGCATCTACCAGTTGTCTAAATTGATCTCCTAAATTCTTATAGAAAGCTTGAACTATTTGTCACTTAGACAGACCATGATGTGGGCATTTTCTAAGAAGATTCTTAAGTCTCTCCTATGACTCATAAATTTATTCTGGAAGCTGAGCAAATTCAGTGATAACTTGCATCATGGTGTTGGTTTGGCTTATGGGATAAAATTTTTTAAGAAATTTACTTTGCAATTCAACCCAAGTTTTAATTGATCTTCCTATTGTGCCAAGCTAGTACTTGGCTTTATCTTTTAATAAAAAAGAGAATAAAATTAATCTAAAAGTATTATAAGTTAAATTTTGAATTTTTATCATAGAGCATATTAATAAAAATTCATCCAAATGCTTATAAAGATCTTTGTTGGTGTTTCCATAGAAAGATGGGAGAATCTGGATTATGGTCAGCTTGATCTCATAGTGGATAGCATGGATATCAGATAACTAGATACAAATCAATGGGTTATAGATGACAGAAATAAAATATTTTTTCATCTGTCTAAGTGGTTTTCTAAAATTTTCAGTCGTTTGATTATCTAGATTTAATATGGTTCAGCCATTCACTTTTATAATTAGATTCAGTTAGGTTAGAAAAAGTAATTTTCTATCATGCATATACTAGTGTAACCCTAATATATGGTGCAAATTTTTTTTTAATTTTTATATTATTTTTATATTATTTTATTATTATTTTTTATAATTTTATAATTTTTATATTATTTTTTTATTTTTTATGTTATTTAATTTTTTTAAAAATTTTTATTACTTATTATTATATTATTATTATATTATTATTATTATATTTTTTAAAAAACTTAATGATTTTTTTAATGATTTTATTATTTTATTATTATTTTATAATTTTTATTTATTTTAATTTTTAAATTATTTTTACTATTTTTAATTTTTTATCATTTAATTATTATTTTTTTATTTTTTTAATTTAATTTATTTTAATTTTTTTTAATTTATGTTTTTTGAAAGGGAAGAGGAGAAAATGAGAAGAAAGAAAGAAGAATTCTAAAGAAGAGGTCCTAAGGAGTCCTAGAGCTAAGAAGAGTGAGAAGATTAGTTTTAATTAGGTTTAATATTGGTTAGCAATCAAATTAGATAAATAATCCTAACTAAGGATTGTCCTAGATCTAAACAGCTTCTAACTACCAAGATCATCTTCAAGCCTTCCTAGAGTAAGATTAACTAATCAACTGGTCAAGTAAGTAGGAGTCTCTCCGTTGTTTGCCTTAGACATTAATTATACTTAGCCAGTTAAGCTAACAGAACTAATTATAAACCATCTACCTTCGAACCTAGTCATTCCTGAACTACTTTTCTTAGACATCAGTTAAATTGACTAATCCTAATATGCTCCAACTTTTAGGATTTATTATCCTAGTGAGCTCGAGTTCCTAGGACTGATGTCTAATTGATTTTAATTTAAAGGCTTAGGTCAATGTAGGATGCTAGTTGGTTGTTTGTAGGCTAAGGAAGGATGATCAAATTTTCATCTTATCTTGTTTAATTGGGTACTGCCCTTAAGTTGATTTAATATGAATATGCACAAAAATTCTTTTCAAGCAAGGGGTTTCATGCAATTTAAACTAAATGCATGCAATTAATTGAATTTTGAGAAGCTTATCTTATCTCCGACAATCACCAAAAAAAATAAAAATAAAACTAATATGATGCATGCTCTAAGCAATTAAGATTTCTAATCTTGTCATAAAGCTTTTAATTAGATTTAAGTGAATATTTTTTAATTTAATTTTAAAATAAAATAAATAATAAAAATAAAAAAAATATTTAGGATTAGAATTGATCTCATTAGCAAAATTAAAAGCTTTCTCCTTGTCCTAATCTTTATTTTTGTTCTTTTTCTCTATTTCTTTCTATAAAAAAATAAGAAAAAGTTAGTAAGCAATATTTATAAAAATTAAAGAAATTAAAAATTTATTTATAATTTTATTTATAAAAAAATCAAAGAAGTCAAAAGAAATAAATTTTCATACCATTTTCGGCAATGGTACCAAAAACATGATAAGAGCATGATGTTATCATTAAAATACCATATTTATCAGTTTAATTTTGACTTTTTAAAATAATTAAAAATAGGTATAATATAATGAGTCGGATCAAATCTACAGAGAAGGCAATATTTTAGTTTTAAAATTTTTGACTTTTAGAAAAGAATTTAGAAAATAAATTTCAAAGTCAAAAGATAAAATTTTAAATTGCATAAAATTAAATAACATAAAATTAAATAGCATGGAAGAAAATTTTTGGTACTAATATGTACTATTTACCTCTTAGCATCTACTTGCAATAAAATTAAATTTATAATTAAAATTAAAGAGCAAAAATTTGAAGAGCAAAAAATAAAGAAGTAAAATTTAAAGAGCAAGAAAATAAAATTTGCATTAATTAAAATTTAATTCAAAGTTTAAATACATAAATAAAATAGATAGGAAAAAAATAAAAACTAGAAGTAGATGATCTCAATCTTGGAATGGTATTGGCAGAAAGATGGTGTAGAAAGCTTGCTCTTTCTCTCGGCACCATCTACCTTGAAGCAGCCATCAACCTGAGCATAGCTCTACCCTGTACCAAAGCTGCACCTGGACTGAAGATAGCTTTTTCTGAAGGCCTGGAGTCTTATTTATAAGTGTTGGAGGGCTGAAATAAGTACTATTTGCCAATATGGGACTAAGGTAGTGTTTGATCGACGAAAAATAATGAAATTTGAGTCAAAATTGGATTAAAAGTGTCCTTAGTTGAATTTTTCTATTTTAGATGAAGTCTGGCCATTAGATAGGGATCAAACGATCCCAAAATTTCCAAAAAACCACTTTTAAAAGCCTAGATTCGGTCGGATTTGATGCTAACCATCCAATGGAGCTTTGATGAGAGAAAACTAGTTGTTGATCGCATGCCTGGGTGTTTTAATCAAGTCGAGAGCTTCACTAGCCGTCTGATCATATTCTGGAATGCTTGGAGTCATCGGATCATGCGCTAAATCATTGTTAAAATTTAAATCAAAATAGGAGAGAATGGCAATCATTGGATTTGGACCAAGAAGGAGCACAGCTGTCGGATGGCATAATTACTGTAGATGTGGATCCTGTAGGTCGAGCACATTTGAAGATCAGACCAATCAACGCGTGCCTTGCCATGTGAAATTACTATTTTGCCCCTATATGTCGTGATGAATTTTCTATAAATCTTTTAGTGGTCTTGGTCCACCACGTGGCATGCTTTAATTTGGCACCTTCTACTGAGTAGGCGGTCCACGCTTAGTTCGTGGACCGGTGGGTCAGCTCAATGCGTAAGCTAGCTTGAGCGGCATGCCGATTGAGCTAGGATGCACTAGCTGAGCCAACTATGGTAGCTTGGCTGGGCATGCCGGCTTGGTTAGGCAAGCTGGCTGAGCTGAATCCATTTTTTTATTTTTTTCTTTGAAAATTCATATCTCATCCATTTTAGCTTCAATTTGTTCTAAATTTATTTTTTATGACTAAAAAAATAAACACTTTTTATTGATAATAATATTTTATTTTTTATTTTTATTATTTTATAATTAATTTATTAATTAATAAAAATATTAATTTTTTAAAAAATATATATAAATTAATTTTTATTTTTAATAATTAAAATAAATAAATTATTAAATTAATATTATTATTAACAAATTTATGATACTTATCAATGATAAGTTATCGAGTGTAGGTCACTGTATGCCATATGCATTGATTGTCCTCATAATTAAGTAGTGTGGAGACACTGGTATGGTATTTAGATGGAATGTAGGAGTACATCTATACTAAACATGATCAATATAGTACTTTACTATCAAGAATAGCTAGCTAAGGCCAATGGATATAAGTATCCCTCCGATCTGAGATCACCATGGTGACTTGCAAGCAACTCATTATACTTTGGTGCTAGATTACTTATATTTCTAATATAGGTTCGAAAGATTTTTGGGTACAGTCAAATATTTGTAGAGTTAGTGTGTGAGTTAAAATGGGATTGATCACTTCAGATTAACTTCAGAAAGAGAATATCTTGCTGTATTTCAATTTAGCAAAACCTAGATCTGGATAATCCTCGTGAGAAGTCACGGAATTTGCAAAGTTTTAAAATACAATACAGATGACTTGTATGAGTGTTGACAACTTACTCGAAGTTATCTTGAGCATTATTGGTCAAAGGGATAAATTATATAATGACCATAGGCTTGGATTCTAAGAATGTTGCTTTATATATATTCGAACTATCTGGACGTCAGGTACCATTACTAGATGGTCATTTTGAATGGTACAAGAATCAATTTCTATGCTACCGACTTAGATTTGAACTTATGGGGTCACATACAACCTAATTAGTTGGTTGATTGATGATTGAGAATCATTCTAAGGTCAAACAATCAATACGATTGATATTTGACCTAATGCAAGTATTGTAGGAGGATTGATTAGCAATTGGATTACTAATTGGCTCAATTTGATTGAGCAATTAGGATGAGATCAAGTCTACTTTAATTAGATTTAATTAAAATTAATTTGAACGTAATTGGATTAATTTTAATTGATTTATTGGATAAGCCAGTTGCATGGAAGAACAAGTCCTTGTTAGACTAGAACTTAAGTGCACCTAATTTCTAATTAAGTTAAAATTTAAATAAGAATTAAATATGATTTAATCTAATTTAATTAGACTTTTAATTATATTAGAATTGTCTATTAATTAGGTTGACTCAAAACTATTTCGATTAAGGTTCAAAAGGTTTGGATCTTGTCAAAATAGGAGAGTCCTAGTTAGATAAGGAGTCCTCCTTTCCTTGCACCACCTAAAAGCCCATGCCCACATTTAATTTTAGATTTTTTTGTAAATTATTCCATACTTAAGAGAGGATTCTCATGCCCAATATCTGGTTGTATTGATTCAAATTTGACTTTGTCAAATTTGGATGTTTGAATGAGTTAAACTTTGAAAAGTTTTAATTTGTTAAAACTCTTCCCTTCTCTTTGACTTTTCTTTCTACACCCACCTAGGTTTGTATGCCTTCTCTCCTATATTTTTGGCATTGCTTTTAAGTTCTCCACACACAAAAATCTGGGGGAGGCATCCAAGAGTTGGACCCCCCCCCCCAAACCCCTTCTTGGTCTTCTATTAAGACTAGGTTTTGACCTAGTCTTCCATACATAAAAGGGAGGATGCCTCCTTTCAGGTTTAGAATGTGAAAAGGCTTGGGGCACCATGATCCTTACAGAAAAGGCTTTGATCTTGACATCAAAAGTTGATAACTAAAAGAGACAAAGGTAAGAGAAAAATTATTTTCTCTTATGGTTTTCTTTTATAGGTTTTTCTTCTTATTTTTTCTATAAAAAAAATCTAAAAGATAGAGGGAGAGGGCATGTGAATTAATGCTCTAAGAAGTTGGGGCATGGTGGGCTATTTTGGGATGTGATCTGATCATATCCTGATGTGAGAAGAAGAAGAGAAGAAAGTCTTCTCTTAGGATTTTCTTGAGAACCCTTCTTCTCTATTTATTTATGGAATTTTTCTTTGAGAAAAATAAAAAATGTCAAATCTGAAAACATGAGAAAAATATAGTAGAGAAGGTCTCCTCTTGCCCTAACATGGAGATGTGCTCAGAGCATTAATCATTGATGTCCTGAAAGAGAAGATTTATCTTCTCTTAGGGCTTTTCTCATATGGTTTTATTTTTGATTTTTGGAAGGTCCAAGGGTTAGATTTCTCTCTTATACCTCCTCTTATTCTTCATCTTTTGGAGTGTCCAAGAGATTCGAAGAATATTTTTTAGATTAACCATTAGGAGGGTCTGTGAGAAGCTAGCACTTCGAGCGGATCTTCGTTCGACAAATTTTTGATTTGTGATGCAGCCTCATGTGGACTATTTGTAGAGGCTGAATGTGTTTGCAGCTCCAAGCAACAAAGACAACATCAGGACTCAACCATGGTGTTCTTGATCCACACGAAGTTAAGAGATTTGATCTCTTCTCTCATCTACATACGATCTAGGATTTGATTTAGAACTATTCTAGATTTAGGATATTGATCTGATCAATACCAAAGGACTTTAATTTTTAGATTTATGTATGCATTATGATATGTTATAAATCCTAAATGTAGGATTTAGTAATTAGATTATTTGCTTTAGTAGATTAAATAGTTTAATCTACATCTTCCGCTGTGATTTATTTCAAAAAAGTTTTAAAATACAATCATGAAACCCTACATGTTTCCCAACAGTGGTATCAGAGCATCTAAGTTTTTTTATAACATGATCATGTTTGTATTAAAATAAATATAAAAATAAAACTTTAAAGATTATACATACTAATATAAGGTTGTCCTACTGTAAGGTTTATTCCTTACAGTGGAGTGGTTGTCCTAATATATACTGATCTATAATATTGAAACATGAATAAGTTAGATTAGATCTAAGCAAATTTATGATTCATTTTTTTATTTTAAATCTAAAATAAATAGATATTAGATCTATTTTAGATTATGTAGATTAGATTTAAATAATATCAGATTGCACGTACTGATAATAAGATTGTCCATTGTAAAGTTTATCCCTTATAGTGGAGAGATTATCTTAGTATGTGCTGACCTGAATAATCTAAATCATAAATATGTTAGATAAGATTTAAAGTAATTTATAATTTATTTTTATATTTTAAATTTAAAATTAAATAATTTATGATTAGATTTTGATCATTTAGATGCGATCCATATGATATGTTTCATGTTTTGATCTAGATCTTCATGCTGCATATATTGATATGTAGCTTCTTTTTGAATCTAGTTTGCATATGTATGATATATAAGTTTTATAGAATTTAAATTATGAATTTACTTTCTGCAAAACCCTAGATTCAAAATCTTAGGATATGATTGAAATATTGAGATAAATTAGATCTAAAACCATGTATTGAATATGATTCAATGTAAACTATTTATAATTTGAAAAATATTTCAAATGATCAAATTAGAAATTAGTTTTGAGATTTCATAAACTCAAACCCATAAGTTTTGAACTTAATTAAGAATTAAGTGATTGTTTAGGATCTAAGTTTGTGATTTGAAGATCCTAAGATAATTTCATAGAACATGAGTTAAAGGGTAATGGGTTAGCTTTGATCGGGTCATTAACTAGATTAGACCTAGGGTTAGATTAAATATGGACTAAGTTAAGAAATTGATGAAACCTAATTAATAGTTAATTAAGATTAGGTCATTCATTTTCTATAGATCATTTCAATAGTTATAGTTGATCAAAGTCTATACATCTAACAAATGGACCATGATTGTGGATCAGTGGCTGAGCCTGAGTCTTTAGGCAAACTAAATCAAAACTGACAAATTGATTAGTATCTAAGGTAAGTCTGGCATTCTTAGATCGGTAGTTTTTAATAGGCAACCTGCTTATCTGACCATTTCTGATGGTGTCTAAGGCAAGCCTTGGTAGACCCTCCCATTGATCTCACTTACCTGGCCAATATGGTTAATCAGCCTTTGGTTAGGTAGCTCATTGATTTATGCTAACCTATGCCACATAAAAAATTCATGATACTGATTTTATTTAGTGAGACTGATCTAGGTGCCCATGGACTGAAATTGATCCTAGTCCTTATCGATGACTTGAGAAGTCAGTGGGAGGACTTGACTTGGTAAAGTCAGTGGAACCAAATTGATCAATATTTTTTCTATCCTTAAATCATTAATAAACTATAAATCTTCTAAAATTATTAGATCCTCAAAATGATAAAGTTATACGGATAACTGAGTCATAGCATCACATTATGGTGTTTGATAATGGATCCATTAACTCAATAATCATTGGAGACCCATAGGCCTGGTGCTTGTTGACTAATGAAATTATCATTCATCATATGACGACTTGGATGTATCTTTTTAATGGTGGTTACGTTGATCAACCATAGTTTGTCTTAATCATTCGTTACTTAGATGCACTAAGTATACTTATGTTAATGGTTGGACCTAACCGAATCCTTACAGTGGAGGCCAAAGCTTACTGATTAGGTTTCTGGGGCAAAATTAAATTACTAGAAGTTATTTGAAGAAATAATTGGTTATGAACCTATCCTTAGATGTACATGGATTGACCAACCATGGTTGGACTTGTGTGCAGTCTATGTGGATTCTAGTATCCACTAAGGAATTAAAATAATTCTCCGAATTGAAGATAGAGGCTACCAATTTGAATAAAATAGTGGAAGAACCTTTAGACTAAAGTCCAAGTCTTTAGGCTTAAAATAATTCATATACATTAGATAATTATTTTTTTTTCTCAAATTAAGGCTAAACACTAATTGCTTCAATCACTGTTAGATAGTGATGACTTATGGGATTCAACTTCGATAATTAGTATCGAAAGTTGAATTTGGTTCATCAGTATGAATGGGTTTGTATTGAAGCTTTTAAGCCCAATCAAAATAATTAGTCCAATATTGACCCAAATCATGCATAGTGCTTCTATTGTTAGAAGCAAGATCATAGGAAGAAGAATTGTCTTACTTTTTTTGACCATAATAGGTTGAACAAGAAAAAGAAGCAAGATTTGCTTATCAAGGATCTTATATGATAACACCTTGAAATTTCTCTGTATATAATTCTACTAGCTGGGCATTAGATATCGGTGGTCATATATAATTGGTTGTAAAGACTTTAGGTAAATGAAATGTTTGAAAATGATGAGAAATTCCTGAAAGATAGGGAAGAAAGTCCTAATCCAATCCTAGTTTTAAAAATTATCAAGCTTATTTTCAAAAGATATCATTTTGAGTGATTGTTATTATTGTCTATCATTTATGATAAATATAATCTCTATTTGCCTTTTGGTTAGAGATGGTTATCATTTATCAATAAAGAAGATTGTTGTGATATTATTATAAATAATATTATAATAATACATGGATAATAAAAAATAATATTTAATATTTATAAAGTTTGTTAAGTGTAATGTACACATTTAATAAACACCTAAACTAGATTATGTCATGAATTTCTACCTTTGGCATTATAGACTTAGTCATCTTGATAAGAACAGGATAAACAAGTTAGCTTGAGAAGAAAACCACGACATCAATGATTGTGAATCATTGATAACCTATGAGTCTTATCTTCTTGAGAAGATGACAAAGTCATCTTTTACTAAAAAAGGTGAAAAAGCTGGTGAAGTTCTATGTCTCATACATAGTAATGCATATGGACCTATGAACTCAAGTGCCAGTGAAGGATATCAATATTTCATTATAGATGACCTATGTAGATATGGATAAGTTTAGCTTGAATCATTTGAAATGTTCAAATGATTCCGTAATAAAATAAAAAAATAAATTGAAAATGGTATTGGAACTCTTCGATCAGATCGAAGAGGCGAATACTTATCCAGTAAGTTTGTAACATATCTAGGAGAGAATAAGATTCACTCTCAGTGAATTTCTTTTTGGATCATAGTGTATCGAAAAGAAGAAATTGAACTTTATTAGACATGGTTCATTCCACGATAGGATTCACTAGTCTGTCTGTTTCAAGATTGTCCTCTTGTGACTACTTATTTTACTCTAAAAATTTACATCAATTAAATCTATTGCAAAGACTCCATATGGGACATAGACCTAGACTCTTTCACCTTTGGATTTGGAGTTGATCAGCTTATGTCAAAAATTTGCACACAAATAAACTTGGATCCTGGTCTAATAGGTGTTTAAGGATTATTAATTCTACTATGCTGAAGAACATAAGATATTTATCAGTAGTAAAGCATTTCTTTTAGAAAGAAGTTTCTTAGAGAAAAAACCGATGCCTGTCAAGTTGAACTTGAAAATTTTGGCTGGTGGAAAAGAAATGACATAATCTAGTAAACCTATAGAACCAGATTTGATCAGATCAAATTTAGAGCCAATTAAAATGGCACCTTTAAGAAGATCCGATAGAGTATCGCATTAGCCAAACAGATACTATGGTATCTATGTCCAAGACGACAATCCTATTGAACTCCATCAAAACAACAAGGGTCTAATCACGTATAGGGATGCAATATAGTGGTTTGACTCTGAGAAGTGACTTAGAGCCATTAAATCCAAATTAGAGTCCATGAAGATCAATAGTGTGTGGATACTGGTTAATTCACCTAAAGGGATAAAATCCATTAGGTGTGAATGAATTTTTAAAAAGATTAGAGTAGTGCAAATGGAAAGGTAGAGACCTATAAAGCCCATTTGACTATTATCTCAGAGTTAGAACATATGTTTTGAACTTATGTCTTTGTTATGAATAAAAAGAAACTCTGCATTAGTAAGTGGGTAAAAGTTCTATAGTGTTGTTCCTTGTATTGCCTATGGATGAAATTCTCTTAAACAGGAATTATATTCCAGTATTACAAGAAATAAAGATTTGGCTATCATCTAATTTTTTCATGTTCAAGATCAGATATGGTATACTTGCTAAGGATAGTGAGCAGATACCGGTCTGATCCAACTAAAAATCACTGGAAGATTGTATAGATAATTCTTAAGTATTTGAAAAATACTAAGATTTAGTAACTCAAATATGGAGATACTGACTTAAAATATGTGGATGTTTTGATTTTAGTTTTTAGTCAGATCAAGATCACAGCAAGAGAGTATCAGGTCATATCCTAATTATAGGAGCAATCTGCTGGAAAGATTCCAAACAAGATACTATAGCCTATTTAGTTAGTGATGTAGAGTACATCATGGCATATAATGCTACCATGTAGGCTATGTGGTGGCATAAGTTCATTAGCAAGTTGGGAGTAGCACCCTCCATCGATGGTCCAGTCCTAATGTAGCACTAGAACCATAGCTCAGGCTAAAGAAGCAAACATGCACCATAGGATTAGCATATTCTGTATTGCTATCACCTTTGATTTTAGATCAGGATAATGTCGATCTTTGAAAGATTGATGGAAAAAAAGAACTTGACCGACCCATTTGCTAAGGCCTCAAAACTAAGGAGTTCTACGAACTCAAGTGGAAGATTGGATATTTGATATCATTCTGATTGGCTTTAGTCCAAGTGGGAGTTGTTCGAAAATGTATCCTAAAGTCAATCATCTAATTGGTAGATGATTGAAATTAGCATATGAATTATCAAATAATAATAGTTATTTGGCTTATTCATCATAAAAGTTCTATCTTTCTTAAATGAACTCCTAAATTATGATGGTCTTTAGAACCATAATCAATCGATAAAGAAGATTTTATCGGATGGTTCTTAAACTATTCATGATCAAATGATAAGTTATTAACAAGGACAATAACTTATCGAGTGTAGGTCATTATATACAATATATGTTGATTATCCTCATAACCAAGTGGTGTGGAGATACTGGTATGGCATCCAAATGAGATGTAGGAGTATATCTTCACTAAACTTGATCAATATAGCACTCTACTGTCAAGAGTAGCTAGCTAAGGCCAATGCGTATAAGTATCCCTCCGACCTGAGATCACCATGGTCACTTGTAAGCAACTTACTGTACTTTAGTGATGGACTGCCTGTATTTCTAATATAGAATCAAAAGATTTTTGGATATAGTCAAGTACTTGCAGAGTCAGTGTGTGAGTTAAGATTGGATTGACCACTCCTGATTAATATCAGGAAGAGAATGTATCGCTGTGTTTCAATTTAGCAAAACCTAGGCTTGGATAATCCTCGTAAGGAGCCATGCAATTTACAAAATTTTGAAATATAATAGAGATGACTTGTATGAGTGTTGATAGCTTATTCGAAGTCATCTTGAGCATTATTGGTTAAAGAGATGAATTATACAATAACCATAGGCCAGGGTTCTAAGAATGTTGCTTTACATACATTCGATCTATTCGGACGTCGGGCACCATTACTAGATGGTCATTTTAATTGGTACAAAAATTGATTCCTATGCTACCAACTTAGGTTCGAATATATGGGGTCACATATATAAGAGATTGTAATCTGATCAGATGGTTGATCAATGATTGAGAATCGTTCTAAGGTCAAACAATCAATGCGATTGATGTTTGACCTAATGCAAGTGTTGCAAGAGGATTGATTAGTAATTAGATTGTTAATTGACTCAATTTGATTGAGCAAATAGGTTAAGATGAAGTCTAATTGAATTAGATTCAATTAGAATTGATTTGAACTTAATTAAATTAAGTTTAATTGGTTTATTGGATAAGCCAGTTGCATGGAAGAACAAGTCCTTGTTAGACTAGGACTTAAGTGCACCCAATTTCTAATTAAGTTAGGATTTAACTTAGAATAAAATATGGTTTAATCTAATTTAATTAGGCTTCTAATTAGATTAGGATTATCTATTAATTAGGTTGGCATAAAACTATTTTGATTTGGGTTCAAAAGATTTTGACCTAGTCAAAATAGGAGAGCCCTAGTTAGACTAGGACTCCTCCTTCCTTACGCCACCTAAAAGCCCACGCTCATATTTAATTCCAGAATTTTTTGTGAATTATTTCACACCTAAAAGAGGATTCTCATGCCTAATATCTGGTTGTATTGATTCAAATTTGACTTGATCAAATTTGGATGTTTGAATGAGTCAAACTTTGAAGAGTTTTAATTTGTTGAAACTCTTCCCTTCTCTTTGACTTTTCTTTCCATGCCCACCAAGGTTTGTGCACCTTCTCTCCTATATTTTTGGTGTTGCTTTTATGTTCTCCATGCACAAAAATCAGGGGGAGGTGTCCAAGAGTTGGACGCCCCCCAAACTCCTCGGTCTCCTATTAAGACTAGGTTTTGACCTAGTCTTTCATATATAAAAGGGAGGATGCCTCCTTTCAAGTTTAGGACATGAAAAACCCCAGAAAATTTATGAAAAAATAAAATAAAAGGAGGAGAAGGCATGGAAGGCTTGGGGTGCCATGATCCTTAAAGAAAAGGCTTTGATCTTCACATCAAAAGTTGATGCCTAGAAGAGACAAAGGTAAGAGAAAAATTATTTTCTCTTATGGTTTTCTTTTGTAGTTTTTCCTTCTTATTTTTTCTATAATTTTTCTATGAGAAAAATCTAAACGATAGAGGGAGAGGGCATGTGAATTAATGCTTCAGGAAGTTGGGGCATGGTGGTCTATTTTGGGATGTGATCTGATCATATCTTGATGTGAGAAGAAGTAGAGAAGAAAGTCTTCTCTTAGGATTTCTTTGAGGACCCTTCTTCTCTATTTATTTATAAAATTTTTTTATGAAAAAAATAGAAAATATTAGATCTAAATGTTAGATATGTGTGCCCTATAAGCTAGAATTGGCTAACACTTGTAATACACATCTAAGGGAAAAATTATAATTTTGATAATAAATAATAAAATAGATTATTTTCTATCATAGTGTGTATTTGAATATGTTTGTGATACATCCCTTGAGTTAATGATAATGATAGCTTATATTTTCAACAGTTAAAAATTTAAGACATGAATTTTCATTATTAATTCATAAAATGCTCCTGACCGTAGGATCATTATAAGGATGGTGATTGATTCGGAAGGTTGGTGTACGATCACTTCTTTAGGATAGATGAGTCTTAAGTCTACAGTATAGAGACACCGGAGCAAGAGTACAGGTACTCGTAAGAGAATGAGGGCACTGAACATGACCACCTCGAGTAGTCATGAGGAAGTCTATCTTCTCATCAATGACTAGCTCAAAGCTGCAGTGGTATGTCTAGTTGTTTGATTTGAGGTGCATCAGTAGTCCACCTTGAGAGTGTTATAATTTGACTACACTATAACTCGATCTTCTAGCCATTCAAAATTCTGAAGTGTATGTTGGTTATAGCATGTTCATTGTTGGAATTGGATTGCACCAATAGGGAATCTATCTACCTCGGTAGATGAGGAGCAGCCCCATGATGATCATGAGAATCAAGTCCATAAGCCCATGGCCATGGCAAAGTGAAATAATAGAAAGAGTTTCTATTAGAGTTTTTACATTGGACTTGAATTGAAAGATTAATTCATATGATAGAAATTAGGATTTGACGAGATCACCTTAATCCTAATCCGATGGAGCATGAGATAGAGGAACTTAATCACATAGGTAACTATACTGAGAGGTCTATTTTCAGTTCTGATGGGTTGCCATCATATACTGCTAGATATCACTGGTGGATTTTGGGAGCAATTAGAATGATTTGGATGATCGATCATACTAGTTGTCTGAATCAAAAAAGTTCTGATCCATTGGAAGGTATTTCGATGATGTTGATGATAGAGATCATGACATATCCTATTACCATATGGAACTGAATCTAATTGGGTTACTCAAATAAGGGTTTGGATCTAGATATCATCAATTGGATTAACTCAATTCAATTTATTTGAATAAGATTCAATTAGGTTCAAGAAAATCATGCTAGCACACGATTGCGCCTAATATTCTCCTTTAACAATCATTAAAAGTTATCTGGACTGAGCCAAATATGTTTGGACTCACTCAAAAATCTTTACTTGGTCTGACTGGAGTTTGTCCAGGTTAGAAAAGGATTATCTTAATTTATGAGATAAATTTGAGCTAAAACTTGCCATTTTCCGTCACCTACTAAATCTTGTCTTTTAACTTTGGTCAAACGTTGATCTTTGATAATTAGACATTTGTCCATCTGTCATGCACCCATAGGAGAGAAGATGGACCTTTGCCCTTCTGCTAAATAGTAGAAAGGCAAGGGGCACATGCTGGGGAATCATGCGCCAAAAGAGGATAGAGTTTGGAGTCCCATATGGATGGGACTCCAGTTACTTCATGGTTTCAAAGTAGGTGGCGCCAAAGACTAATCTTTGACCAGTCTTGGTGCCACCTAAGGAGGTTTGTGAGGGACTCTAATTTGATTGGATTAGATGATGTCATTCCATCAATCAGATTTAGATCTGATTACATAAAGAGCCATAATTGACCGGGATGATATGGCACTGCATGATGCAATAGGGTCTATATAAATCCTGTCTGCACCTAGGATTGTGATGCTTTGCCCTTTTCCCATGCCACATAGCCCCTCTCCCTCCTCCATGCCACCCTCTAATCCTCTCTCTCCTATCCATGCCCAAAAGATTTTGGGCTTCAGTTTTGCGAGATCCAAGCAAGAGAAAGGCGACAAGAAAGGAAGAAGACAGCACTGCTGCAAGAGATGACACCTGATCTTCAAAATTAGTTTTGAAGATCTTGAAGATCAGATCTAGATCTAATTTTTAGAGGATAGATTGAGAAGAAGAGGATCTCCAGATCCAACCCGAGTGGATATCCGGTAGAGGCCAGGCGCTTGCGTGGCTAGATCCAGAACCTTCCGCTGCAATCAGGATCATCACAGGGTAATAGGATTACCCAAATCAGGTAAATTAAATTTGATTTAATTTATCTTTTTTTTATTTTATTTTATCAAGATTGAATAAAATCAGATCTGAAAGGATCTCAGATCTGATTTTGGATTTTAAGAAAAAAATTAAATAAAATTCAGATGTCACATGAGATGTGATCAGATCTGAAATCAAAAAAAATTAAAATTAAATGATTTGGATCTAAGATTATGAAGATATGCATGACTAGTTCTAGAATAGAATAGTTCTATAGAATAGTCTTGCATGTCATTGATTTAATTTGATTAAATCATATTTTAGATCTATTTATTTACTATTTTTTGATATTATAAGTATTATAATAACATCTAAAAAATAGCAAAATAAAAATTATTTAATTTTAAATATCATATGAGATATGATTGATGCATGTCTAGACTAGTTGTAGAATAGTTCTACATAATTGTCTAGATTAGAATTTATTTTGATTAGATCAATTTAAATCTAATTTTTTAGATTATTATGAGATAATTTAGATCTGAAAACATGCATGATGATACATGAGATGTATGCAAAATATGCCATGATTAGATCTAATTTGTATATGAGATATATGATATAGATCTAATAACTAGTTTTGTAGTATTGATCATGTTCCTGATTAAGGCGTTTCCTCTTGGCCGTCCGGTCATAAGAATGAAGAAGGGTTTAAAGGCCCTCTCTTCCCATTCGATGGGGTGTTCTTATGATGTGTAGGGGTGCTGCGTGTTCGTCCTTAATCAGAAACCCAAAACTTACTTTCTGCAAAACCCTAGATCCTGAAACCCTAGGATTTATTGTGCATATTTTGTTTATGAACCCTAAACTTAATTAAGAATTAAGATTTATGAAATATTAATTAGGTCTAAAATTGAGAATTTTTAGATCTAAGACATATTCATAATACTGGGTTCGGGCTTGGGTAGCTCAATTAGGTCTAAGCGGTTGATCAAACCGAATCAAGAGTTGGTTAGATGGGATCAACAATGCTTAAATTGACCAGCCTAATAGGATTAAGTCTGGGTCAAGATCGAGTCACGATCAAGCAAGAAGACCTAATTAGGCTCAGAGGTTAGAGTCTGGATTGTAGGCTAACCCAATTGGTTCTGACTCAATAATTTGGTGTCTAAGGTAAGTTTGGCACATACGACCGACTGGTTTTTAATTGGAAGCTACTCGACCTGAATGCATTCTTGTACGAGTTAATGGCATATTCCTTCCACCGATCTCACTTACCTGGCCATATCTGTTGACACAGTTCTGATCTGAGGTGGTCAATAATCCGAGCTAACCCATGCCACTAGGTTAGTCATAATTGTTATGACTATGTCCAAGTCTAGTTTAATGAGACCTGAATCAATTCTCCCTAAGAAAAGATTAAGTCTGAGGTCTTCCACCATTGTAGATGTGCGGGCCCTTTTCCGAGGGTTGATTGTTCTCGACTGGATACAGTGGCTCAGTTGCACCGAAAAGATGCAACCATGTCTATTAGGCATTGGATGCTATGGGCTGGAGGATGAGTTGGGCTCAATATTCCAAATACGGTGAGAGACTCAATTAGGAATCCAGTCTATGCAAATGGTGGGTCTGACTTAACTAAGGAGTGGATCAATATTCCGGATACGGTGAGATTCATGAATTAGAGACCAAGTTTGGGTGCACCATGATTAGAGAATCATTGAACAAGAGTTGTTCACTCATTGGCTAACCCATCACCAATAACTGTTAGGTGAGGTGATGAGTCAGTTGGTGGGACTGCACCATCCACTAGAAATTATTAATCGTGGAGATTTTTGCATCTCTACAGAGGGAGTGTAGGGATCCAAGAAAATAGTGGAAGCTAATTTATTTAGAAATCAAAATCCTAAACAAATTGATCAAGTCTTAATTATAAAATCTAACTAGAAACTTTGACTCTCTATAGAAAAATGTCTTCATCCAACCCACTAGCCTGTATCCTGGACACCCATAGACTGATAGGATCCAATTATAAGGATTGGCTCCAAAACTTTAAAATCATTTTGGATTCAGAGAAGTTAACTCATGTATTGGACTGGGATCCCCCCATCTTACTAGCCCATCCATCCGCTGAATAGAGAGCATCTCTTGATAAATGGATAGATGAAGATAACAAGATAAGATACTACATGTTGGGCTCGATGTCTGATGAGCTTCAGCACCAACATGAAGATATCAAGACTGCCCGTCAAATGTTGGCTCACCTGCAAGAGTTGCTTGGTGGAGAGAGTCATGCAGCCAAATATCAGGTCACAAAACCACTATTTAAGACTAAAATGCATGATGGGCAGTCAATCCAAGATCATTGTTTGATGATGATCAAGGACTTGGAAGAGCTTGAGAAGCTCGAAGTAAAGTTAGATCAAGATCTGCAGAATGATATAATTCTACAATCCTTGACTGATGCATATAGGTAGTTTATCATAAACTACCATATACATAAACTTCAGAGTACTCTGGCCAAGCTTATGAACATGCTGGTTACTGCTGAGCTTTCTATGAAAGATTCTAAAGGCTCAGTACTTGCTATGGAATGGACTTCTTCTAAGAAAAATTTTTTTGGAAAGAAGAAGTCTGCGAAAAGATAGAAGATGGAAGGTGAAAAGAAAAAAAAGATAGAGCTGAAGAAGAAGACCGCTGACAAAGAAAAGTATTTCCATTGTAACACAGATAGCCACTGGAAGCGAAACTATCCTACATACCTGGCCACCCTGAAAAATAAAAAGGAGACAGGTCCTTCTAGAGGTATGCTCGTTATTAAATCAAATCTTACGATTTCTTCTACATCCAATTGGATGCTTGACTCTGGTTCTAGTGCTCACTTGTGCACTTTCATACAGGGTCTTGAGGATAGCAAGAGGCTGAGGGATGGTGAGATGATCCTACGCATCAAAAATGGAGCAAGAGTTGCTGCTGTAGCCATGGGAACCTACCCTCTTTGACTACCGTCTAGTTTAGATTTAGTACTTAGGGATTGTTATTATGTGCCTATTGCAAGCAGAAATTTGATTTCTGTTTCATGTTTAGCATAAGAAGGCTATGTAATTAGTTTTCCTAAGGATCATTGTAATATTCTTTATGAAAAAAATAAAATTATAAGTGGTTTCCTCATTAACGGTCTCTACCAGTTACATATTGATGTATCTATCTTTAACATCGAACAAAATGTGAATGCCATAAAATGACCCAGGGATAGTCCAAATGATAGGTATCTATGGTACCTAAGGCTAGGTCATATAGCTAAAGATAGGATTAACAAATTAGAGAAAATTGAGCTATTGAGTCCATTAACTTTCGAGTCATATCCAATTTATGAATCTTGTCTTCATGGCAAAATGACTAAGCTTTTTTTTGTAGGACAAGGGGAAAGGGCTATGGATCTACTTGCCCTAGTACATACTGATGTATGCAGCTCATTCGATATGTCGGCTAGAGGCAACTTTGTCTACTTCATAACCTTTATCAATCATTTATCTCGGTATGGGTATGTGTATCTTATAAGAGACAAGTCTGAAGCTTTTGAAAGTTTAAGGAATTCAGACATGAAGTCGAAAAGCAAACTGAAAAATACATTAAGGTTTTTCGATCAGATCAAGAAGGTGAATACCTTAGTCAAAAATTTTTAGACTATCTCAAGCAAAATGACATAGTCTTTTAATGGACTCCACCTGAAATATCTCAACTCAACAAAATTTTAGAATGGAGGAATCGGATCCTATTAGATATAGTCCGATCCATGATGAGCTTCACAGACCTTCCTGATTTTTTTTAAGAACATAGTTTGTTAACTGCTATATATTTACTGAATAGTATTTCCTCTAAAACCATTCCTACCACACCATATATGATATGGCATGGTAAGAAACCAAGTCTAAGTTATCTCAGAATTTAGGATTGTTCGGCTTATGTCAAAAGATAACAAGCGAACAAGTTAGACTTCAGGTCCTTTAGAGCTCCATTTATAGGATATCCTAAAGAGTCATTAGGATATTATTTCTACATTTCAGAAGATCATAATGTGATTATGAGTCGGCATGCCATCTTTCTTTAAAAATAGTTTATTCAAGATAGCGGCATTGGAAAGTAGATCAAGCTCGAGGAGAAAGTCTCAAAAGAGCAATAAGCTAAGGACTCTATGGAACCAAATCAGGTTGAGCCAATATAATCAGTACCTCCTCCATCTCGTAGATCGAAAAGAGTTTTTCATCCTCTTGAGAGGTACTTAGGTACTATTTTAGAGAAATTAGAGAAGATATTTCTCGTAGGTAATGGGATTCATAGTGATGATCCCAAAACCTATGACGAGGTGATATCAGATATTGACTTTGAGAAATGGTTAGAGGCAATGAAGTTAGAAATTGACTCGATGCACTCAAACCAAGTCTGGACCTTGGTAGATCCACCAGAAGGTATAGTATCTATTGGGTGTAAATGGATCTACAAGAGATAGATTGGTGCACATGAGAATGTGGAGACATTCAAAGCTAGATTAGTGGCAAAAGGTTATAGTCAGCGTGAAGGCATTGACTATCAAGATACCTTTTCATCAATAGCTATGCTAAAATCCATCCACACATTGCTTGCTATTGCAGCCTATTTCGATTATGAAATATGGCAAATGGACGTGAAAATGATATTCTTAAATGGATACCTTGAGAAAGATATCTATATAGAACAGTCGCTAGGTTTCACATCTAGTGATACTGATCATAAGGTATGCAAGCTGTAAAGGTCCATATATGGACTTAAGCAAGCATCTCAGAGCTGGAATACTCGTTTTAATGATGTGATCAAATTATTTGGTTTCATCAAAAATGAGGAGGAATCATGTGTCTTTAAAAAGATCAGTGAGAGCGCTATTGTCTTCCTTGTACTATACGTGGATGATATCCTCCTTATTGGGAATGATATTCCCATGTTGACCATAGTTAAAATATGGTTATCTAAAGAATTCTCCATGAAAGACCTAGGAGAAGCATCCTTCATTCTAGGAATTAAGGTCTATAGAGATAGACCCAATAGGATGCTAGGTCTTTCATAGAAAATGTACATAGAGGAAGTGCTAAAGAGGTTTAGCATGGAAAACTCTAAGAGGGGATTGGTACCCTTCAGACATGGCATTTATCTCTCCAAGAAAATTTGTCCCAACACACTAGAGGAGATTGAATGCATGAGCAAGATCTCTTATGCTTTAGCAATAGGGAGCCTCATGTATGCCATGTTATGTACGCGACCTGATATAGTCCATGCTGTGAGCGTCATGAGTAGATATCAGTCGAATCCAGGTGAAGAACACTGATCTTCTTTGAAATGTATCCTTAAGTACTTGAGAAGAACTAAGGATATGTTGTTGGTTTTTGGTAATGAAGAACTCTAAGTCTAGGGATATACAGACTCAGATTTTATGTTCGATATAGATGATCGAAAGTCGACATCTGGAAGTTTATTTATGTGTAATGGTATGCTGTCAGTTGAAAGAGTTTCAAGCAGATAGTGATAGCAAATTCTATCATGGAAGTAGAGTACATCGCTGTGTCAGAAGCTACGAAGGAGGCATTCTGATACAAGAAATTCACTGCAAAGATCGAAGTGATGCCATCGGATGACATTCCTCTATACTGCGACAATAATGGTGCCAAAGCCTTTGCTAAGGAGTTGAGGTCTCAACAAAAATCTAAGCACATCGAGCAGCGATATCACCTCATCCATGATTACCTCGAGAAAGGTTACGTCGAGGTCAAGAGAGTCAACTCCACAGATAATGTGGCAAACCCACTCATAAAACCGTTTACCAGTAGAAGATCGAAGCCCACCTTGAGAAGATGGGACTTAGATTTATAGCCAATTGACTTTAGGTCAAGTGGGAGTTTGTTAGATATGTGTGCCCTAGAAGTCAGAATTGGCTAACACTTGTAATACACATCTAAGAATAAAATTATAATTTTAACTATAAATAATAAAATAGGTTATTTTCTATTATAGCATGTATTTGAATGTATCTGTGATACCTCCCTTAAGTTAATGGTAATGATAGTTTATATTTTCAAGAGTTGAAAATTTAAGACAAATTTTTATTATTAACTCATAAAATGCTTCCGACCATAGGATCATTATAAGGATGGTGATTGATCCAAAAGATTGGTGTACGATCGCTTCTTTGAAGTAGATGAGTCTTGAGTCTACAGTACAGAGATACTGGAGCGAGAGTATAGGTACTCGTAAGAGAACGAGGGCACTGAGCATAACCATCTCGAGCAGTCATAAGAAAGTCTACCTTCTCATCAATGACTGGCTCGAAGCTGTAGTGGTGTGTCAGTTTTTTGACCTGAGGTGCATCAGCAGTTTATCTTGAGGGTGTTATAGTTTGACTACACCATAACTCGATCTCCTAGCCAGTCAGAATTCTGAGGTGTATGTTGGCTATAGCATGTTCATTGTAGGAATTGGATTGCACCAATAGGGGATCTATCTACCTCGGTAGATGAGGAGCAGCCCCATGATGATCATGAGAATCAAGTCCATAAGCCCATGGCCATGGCAGAGTGAAATAATAAAAAGAGTTTCTATTAGAGTTTTCATATTGGACTTGAATTGAAAGATTAATTCATATGATGAAAATCAGGATTTGACGAGATCACCTTAATCCTAATCCGATCGGAGCACAAGATAGAGAAACTTAATCACACAAGTAACTACACTAAGAGGTCCATTTTCAGTTCTAATGGGTTGCTATTATATACTGCTAGGTATCACTGGTGGATTTTGGGAGCAATTAGAATGATTTGGATGATCGATCATACTAGTTGTCTGAATCAAAAAGTTCTGATCCATTAGAAGGTGTTTCGATGATGTCAATGATAAAGATCATAACATATCCCATTACCATAAAGAACTAAACCTAACTGGATCACACAAACAAGGGTTTGGATCTAGATATCATCAATTGGACTAACCCAATTCAATTGATTTGAATAAGATTCAATTAGGTTTAAGGAAATCATGCTAGCACATGATTGAGTCTAATATTCTCCTTTAACGATCATTAAAAGTTGTCTCGACTGAGCCAAATATGTTTAGACTCACTCAAGAACCTTTACTTGGTCTGACTGGAGCATGTCCAGGTCAAAAAAGGATTATCTTAGTTTATAAGATAAATTTAAGACAATACCTACCATTTTTCGTCACCTGCTAAATCTTATCTTTTGACTTTGGTCAAATGTTGACGTTTGACATTTAGACATCTACCCATGTGTCATGCACCCATAGGAGAGAAGATGGACCCTTGCCCTCCTACTAAATAGTAGAAAGGCAAGGGGCACGTGCCTAGGGAGGCATACACCCAAAGAGGATAGAGTTTGGAGTCCCATACGGATGGGACTCCAGTTGCTTCATGATTTCAAAGTAGGTGGCGCCAAAGACTCATCTTTGACCAATCTTGGTGCCACCTAAGGAGGTTTGTGAGGGACTCTAATCTAATTGGATCAGATGATGTCATCCCATCAATCAGATTTAGATCTGATTGCACAAAGAGCCATGATTGGTCAGGATGATGTGGCACTGCATGGCATAATAGGATCTATATAAACCCTGTCTGCGCCTAGGATTGTAATGCTTTGCCCTTTACCCATGCCACATAGCCCCTCTCCCTCCTTCTCTATGCCACCCTTTAATCCTCTCTCTCCTATCTACACCCGAAAGGTTTTGGGCTTTAGTTTGGTGCGATCCAAGCAAGAGAAAGGTGACAAGAAAGAAAGAAGGCAGCACTGCTGCAAGAGACGACACCTGATCTTCAAAATCAATTTTGAAGATCTTCAAGATCAGATCTAGATTTGATTTTTGGAGGATAGATTGAGATGGAGAAGATCTCTAGATTCTATCTAAGTGGATACCGATAGAGGCCAGGCACTTACGTGACTACATTCAGAACCTCAGGCAAACATCAAGATCATCACAGGGTAATAGGATTACCCATAACAAGATACAAATTAAATTAGATTTAATTTATTTTTATTTTATTTTATTTTATTAGATTGATAAAATCAAATTTGAAAAGTCTTAGATCTGATTTGGATTTAAGAGGAAAAATTTTTGAAATATCTCTCTTGTTCCAATCAGATCAGAATAAATCTGATCCAAGAAATAGGGATTTTCCTTCACTAAAAACATGACAAAAATATATAGGAGAAAGTCTACTCTTGCCTTGACATGAAGATGTGTTTAGGGCATCAATTGTTGATATCGTGAAAGAGAAGATTTGTCTTCTCTTAGGGCTTTTCTCCTATGTTTTTATTTCTAATTTTTGGAAGATCCAAGGGTTGAATTTCTTTCTTATACCTCTTCTTATTCTTTATTTCTTGGAGTATTCAAAAGATCCAAAAAATATTTTTTAGATTAACCATCAGAAGAGATCCACAAGAAGCTAGCACTTCGACTAGATCTTCATTCGATAAACCATCAATTTGTATTGCAATATCATGTTGACTATCTATAAAGGTCGGATAAATGTGCGGCTCTAAGCAATAAGGGCAACATCAAGACTCAATCATGGTGTTCTTGATCTACATGAAGATAAGAGATTTGATCTCTTCTCTCACCTAGATGCGATCTAGGATTTGATCTAGAACTGTTCTAGATCTAGAATATTGATCTGATCAATACCAAAGTACTTTAATTTTTAGATTTATGTGTGTATTATAATATGTTATAGATCCTAGATGTAGGATTTAGTAATTATATTACATGCTTTAGTAGATTAAATAATTTAATCTACATCTTCCGCTATGATTTATTTCAAAAAAGTTTTGAAATACAAGTATGAAACCTTGCATGTTTTCCAACATTGCCTGTATCAAATAATTGGCACTTAAATAGAATGACACTATTACCTCCAAGGTAGGTGAATTTGATCACTTCTTCGAGGATTCTATAACAGTCACTATCTATCTCTACCTATTAGCTGCCTTTTATATATACACCATTGTTCATTGTACTCTTCTGGTATCCATATAGCTACGTGTGAAATTTAAAACCATTTACATTGTAGCCATTATAACATGTCATGTACTTTATTAGCCTGTAACCTAATGGTCTTAGCTTCTTAGGTTTGGAATAGCCCCCTTGTGTGACCTACATATTATAAAAGGAATAAGTTGGGGGAAATAAAAATAATAAAATGATAATGATCGCTTACCAGTTGATGGAACCAATTTGCAAAGTTCTGCAAGCATTGAGTTGAAATTTCTTTCTCGCTTATCATCAGGTTGTCCTGTCTCAACATGTTATCATATTGCCTATATATGCATAAGATAAGTATGGAATGATAAGTGATTAAATAGTTGAGATTATGATAGATACTTACTCAACATATGGGTTGATATCCATGTAGTGTAGCAAAACATCTACCTATTGAATTCTAGTATTAGTTATACTTGGCAAACCACGAGCCCAAATTCATGAGCGAGATAGGCAAATATTGAGATCTCCACCTCTGATCCCTCACCACCATCATCATTTTGACCCCCTTAAGTCAGTTTTGTTTGCACACTAGGATTAAAGTTGAGTTGGCTAAAATTAGAAATTTTTTTAATTATGTAAGCCTACGAAATAGAACCTTCAACTCTTGCCTTATATTTTACTTTCTTCTTTAGATTGTGTATGTATCTTTCAAATGAATACATCCATCTATACTATACTGGTTCTCTAACCCTAGCTTTATATGCTAGATGAATCATGAGATGCTCCATGGAGTCAAAGAAACTAGGAGAAAATATCTTCTTCAACTTGCATATAGTCTCTACACTGCTAGCCTTAAAACTGGAGATGTAGTCGGCGGATAGTTTGGTAGTACAAATATCTCTGAAGAAAAGACTAAGCTCAGTTAAAGAACTCTATATAGGGTTGGAAAGAAGATTATGCCAAGCCAATGAAAGTAATCATTTCATGAAGACATGGTAGTCATGGCTCTTTAGCCCATACAACCTACAATCTTTGATATTGACACATCAAGCTAGATTATTTATATAACCATCTAGAAATTTAAGATTTTATACTATTCATATACATCCTTCAATTGCTCCCTCATTAAGGTGTAAAATTCTTTTGGCTTCAGAAATTTTCTAGGTGACACCTTATTCTGCTTTAATAGAGAATGATTGCATATGTTCTTCATATCTGCTTGGGCCTTGGGATTGTCCTTCAACTTATCCTTGACATCCATAATAGTATAGAAAATATTATCGAATACATTCTTTTTAATGTGCATGACATCAAGGCTATGATGAATCAAATTGATGGAACCATATGGTAATTCCTAGAAGATGCTACACTTCACCCAATTATGAGTTCTACCAAACTTCTGAGATTTTTGCTTGTCAAATAATATGCCAAAACTGGACTTCAGCCATTTGGGATACCCTTTGAAACACTTCCATATCATTGAGGTGTGGGGGTGCATAGTCCTTCTCTATCTTATTCTTCCTAAAACTATCTCGCTGCTTTCAAAAAGGATGATGCACGAGAAGAAATTAATGATGACAATCGAACTAGCAGGGTTTATGATCATGCTCTAGTTGAAATGATTTTATATTTCTCATACAATAGGAACATGCTAGCTTCTCATGAGTGCTCCTTCCTAACAGTATCCCATAAGCAAGAAAATCACTAATGGTCCACATCAATGTAGGCTTCATTACAAAATTTTGCTTCTTCAATACATTAAATGTATATGTGCTATCAGACCATAAGAATTTCAGCTCATTAACAAGAGGTCTTAAATATCCATCAATTCTTTTAATAAGGTGTCATTGTATGGGAATGACTAATGTAAGATAATATGTTCTTTCATGTACATCCTAGGTTGTAGATTGTATGGAGTAATAAAGATTGGCCAACATGAATAAGGGACCACTGCATAATTGAATGGTGTGAACCCATTCATAGATAGATCTAGTCGTACATTGCATGATTTCTAAGCAAATAAAGTATGGCAAGCATCCAATTTCTTTCATGCCTCACTGTTCGATGGATGACTCATCATATCGATATGCTTACAAATCCCTTCTTTATGCCATCTTATCTTCTCGACATTACTCTTGGATGAGTAGAGCCTCTAAAGCCTAGAAATGAGGGGAAAGTATCAAAGAACCTTATATGGTATGTTCTTCTAATTTTTACCCTCTTGCCTCGGCTTAAATTGGCTTTCAATGCATAGGTCACATGAGCTCTTCAATTGATCCTCCATGTAGAAAAGCATGCAATCATTACAGTATGCATCTATCTTCTCATATCCTATGCCTAACCATTTTACCATTTTCTTCAAAGCATGGAAGCTCCCCACAAGTTTCTTATCCTTCGGTAACATATTCTTTATTATTGCTACCAACCTATCGTAACAATTGACCATCATATTAAACTCGACTTTTAGGTTCAATAACTCTAACACATCTGATAATACAGTGTATGTTTCACATCCAGGCCATAGTGGTTCATCAGCATCTTTCAGCATATGATAGAAATCACTGCTGCCAACTTTTGAATCATCTTCCGTATTCCAGTCAAATTCAAAACCAGCCGCATCTATAACTATGTCTACTATTCTATCTGTGTCCTTGTCCTGATAAGTTCTAACTCTTGCAATTATCTTCTACATCTCTTCATATAGGTACCAATATTTATAGTTTGGCATAAATCCATTTCTATATAAATGGGCAATTATTATATTCCTATCAAGTATTTATCTATTGACACATCTCTTACAAAGACAACGAGTCCATCCTTGAATTAAGGGTGCTGTATTTTCAAAAGCATATATAATCACAAAAGTACTTGACATTCTCTTTATATTCAGTAGAAATCATCCCGTCGACTACTTGACAGTCCATCCAACTACGGTCCATGACACACTATCTAAGGATTTTGCATATACAAATACAAGGCAAAATGCTTACCAATTATTTTATTATTTAAAATGGCTTATATAATAAATGCATCCTATCATCAACTAATAGGTATAGAAGGTCCTATCCCATTTAGAAATTGTATTAGTTCTATAGGTCAATTATAATAATCAAATGATATGCAATAGGGGCCAATAAAAATTCTAATAGCATTTTTTCTTAGTTCTCCCTATACAGCTAAAGATGTGTGAGGACAACTAAAGAAAAATATTATCCAAAATTTCTTTCAACCCTTAATATACTATTTGATTACTATAATTATCTATAAAATTAATTATAATTTTCAAACTATTCAAACTACATAGTCAACTGACCAATGTATATAATTCTCACATCTTTACAAAAATATATAAATATAAGGATGCTGTAGAATATGTAAATTAACCAAAAGATGGGTCTATGGTTATATGCAATATAAAATTTTTAAAAATAGATGATCTAGTAGGATAAAAAAGAACAAAAAGCAAAGCAAATCAAAAGCAAAAAGAGACTTAGAAGATACAATATCTATTCTAATTAAGGATGCAAATGGGTCGGGTTAACCCATGACCTGACTCGATCTGATTCATGTAGATCTTGTTGGAGCAGCATCCTGGCATAATCTTGCTCTGATACTAATTATTGTAGAAACCCTTGATCTTTAGCATAGACCTGGAGAGACTTCGATGTTCTCTAAGAATAGCAAACCACCGATCCACCATCTAGATCTATGATGGGACGCCTCCCTCCTAGGGCTTGAGGGAGGCACCCCCCCTCTCTAGTACTTCTTCAAGAACCATGGGGTAGCAACACTAGAGAGAAGAGAGAAGAAACAATGATGGAGAAAAGTTTTGTATTCCAATCTTTAATAGAAATCCTAGTACAACCTATGTATTTATACATAGCTATTAGGCCCAACTAAAAACTTCTCTAGCTAATCTAATATATGAAAGCACTTACCGAGCCCATGTACATCCATATCTCCCATGCTCTCATCCTCTAGATCTAAATCTAGCCATACATGAGTTATCCCCCTTAAGACCACTTAAATCAAGCCTTAAGAATCCTAGGATCAACCTAGACCCTAGCCCCAAATAGATCTTTCGCATGTCTCTGCCTATGCATTAAGTTGGCTCAGTCTCAATACTGAGTTGGCTAACCTGAGACTGGGTTGGCTCAGTCTGGCACTGAGTTGGCCTAGTTGTGTACCGTGCCAAGAGACCCAAACATGCATCTTTCTATTTAGCTTGATCTCTAAGACTTAGTTGACCAAGTTTCAGACTGAGTCGACTAACTTGTAGAAGCAACCCTTTTCTATAGTCTTCATCCGTTAGCTTTGGTTTCTTACTCCATCTTGCATCTTAGATCTTGAAAACACCAACCAATCCCCTTAAAGTCCAAAACACCTGGACCTCAAGCCCGTGGAGGGCTGCACACCACCTCCACTCAAAGACAAATTCTATCCTAGCCCTAGGACCATACCTATCATAGTCTCCCAAAGTTAACACCCTGAATCCTTCTCATGAACTTTTAAAACTTTGGAGCACCACCAATCCTCACAATCTTCATCTTAGTGCTCCCAAGCCTTGGCACACTTGACAATGTCCTCCTGTATGATCCTGCTATCGCTGTGCATCCTAAAAGTTTCTTGTGCAAACATCGCCTCCATCAATTTTCTTCAACTTCGAGGCTTTTGGGATGACTGCCTCTACCACTGAAGACCTTGGCTTACTTCTTCACACCATCCTAAAATTGTAGAATCTCTTCTGCTTAGTAGCTACATCATTTTTTTTGAACTTTTTTGAAGAACCTATAGTATTCCTATACCAGCACATGCTATACCACCTGATACGATCTTCTCAAAGCTGCTCCTGTCTACCTGCACACGCCGCTCCACCTGAAAATATGTATCACTAGCACTCGTACTAGGATATCGATCCTCCTACACCCCTCCGCTCTGCACTCATGCCAAATTTTCTCTTCACTTGTCAAGCCACCACTCTGGAGCTCCACCTATACCAGAAGTCCATTTGATGCTACAGAAGATCTTGACTCTATTACCAAGTCAATCGAGGCCAGCCCCTTAATGCTGCACTGCTGAGCCTATCGCTGTACCTCGTACACCGTCTCTATCCCTTCAAATCTTATACACTCCATAGACCCCTTTGAAGCCATCTTGGATACCTCCGCAACCTACGAGCACCTTCAAAATCCAAGAGCTCATCCAACTCTTTAAACCAATGACTGAACCCTAGAAAATTCCATCCTAACACTTCTCCTCTTCTACCCCTGCACTAACTATCGCTTTAGCTATACTCGGACGAATAACAACTCAAATCCTGTCCTGAGCTCAAACCCACCTATCTCATCTTGAGACTTTTGAGACTCCTTAGCTCTCTCTGAGACCTACTCCTGGTCTCCCTGAGATGCTTCCTGATACTCTCTACTGAGATACCTTCCTCGATTGCTGCACCGTCGAGCTGCTCTCAATCCTATGCCTCCAGGGAAGCACTACTATAGCACTCCAATGCTCCCTACCTCATCTCGACACTGCCTCCTCATAGGTATCCGGGTCATCTCTTATTTCTCATAACCCATCCTCCATCTGAACCATGACTCTTCTTGGTGCTCCTATAGAAGAAACTTGATCCAAGATACTCCTAGCTGCTTGATGCCCCTAGTGCTCCCTGAGACCCTCTGGCTCTCTCTGAGATCTGCTTTCAGTCTTCCTAAGATACTCCTAACACTCTCTGTTAAGATACCTTCCTCGACTGCTGCACTATCGAGCCTCTCTTAGTCTAGTACCTCTAGGAAAGCACTATTATGGCACTCCAGCACTCCTTGCCTTATCTCTATACTGCTCTATAGTCGTCCAGTCCTAAGTTACTGAACCTCCATGGATCATCCATCTCCATCACCTCCAAGGCTTTGTAAATTCATGCTCTAGTTGAACCACTGAATACATTCCCAACTACTTCCCTATCTTCCTGTAACTAAAGAACGTATAGTCGCTTCTTTAGCCTTCCATCGACCATTATTCTTTGGAAAATCTCTCCTCATCCATTAAACAATCCGACATTGCCCATCTTTCTAAAGAATCCTGATGCTCTCTATTGAGATATCTTCCTCAACTACTGCACCATCGAGCCTTTCTCTGCCCTATATCTCTAGGAAAGTGCTATTGCAGCACTCCAGCGCTCTCTACCTCGTCTAACCATCATACACCTCGATCTTTCTACCAAGATCGACCAGCAAATCATACACCCAAACCTTCCACCCTAAGAAAAATTCTTTCAATTAATCCTCTCAATCTCCACCTTTAACCTGCTGCTTTCGGTTGGTCAAGCCACAGCAATAACAAAGATAAATCTGAGACATACTATCGAATACTTGTGTAGATTTTTTATTTAACCCTGTATAACTTTTCTTTCACTTCCACGGACCATCAGGCTCTCATACTAATTATTGTAGAAATCCTTAATCTTTAGCATAGACCTAGAGAGACTTTGATGTTCTTTAAGGATAGCAAACCACTGATCCACCATCTAGATTTATGATGGGATGCCTTCCTCCTAGGGCTTGAGGAAGGCACCTACCCTCTCTAGGGCTTCTTCAAGAATCCTAGGGTGGCAGCACTAGAGAGAAGAGAGAAGAGAGATTGAGGAAGAAAAGATCTGCATTCCAATCTTCAATAGAAATCCTAATACAACCTATGTATTTATACATAGCTATTAGACCCGATCAAAAACTTTTCGGCTAATCCAATACATGAAAGCACTCACCGAGCCCATGTACACCCATGTCTTCCTTACTCTCATCCTCTGGATCTAAATCTAAATCATACATGAGTTAGCCTCCTTAAAACCTCTCAAACCAGGCCTTAAGAATCCTAAGATCAACCCAGACCCTAGCCCCAAATAGATCTTTTGCATGTCTCTGCCCACACACTGAGTCGGCTCAGTTTCAACACTAAGACGGCTAACCTAAGACTGAGTCGATCAATTTATGTACCATGCCAGCAGACCCAAATATGCACCTTTCTATTTGGCTTGATCTTTGAGACTTAGTCGATCTAGTTTCAGACTGAGCCGACTAACCTATAGAAGCAACCCATTTTTGCAGTCTTCATCCCTTGACTTTGGTTCCTTTCTCCATCTTGCATTCTAGATCTTCGAAGCACCAACCAAGCTCCTCTAGGTCCTCAACACCTGGACCTCAAGCTCGTAGAGGGCAGCACACTGCCTCCATCATAGGATAACTCTTATCCTAGTTCTAGGACCACACCTATTCTAGTCTCCCAGAGTCAACATCCTGACTCCTCCTCGTAGCCTTCTAAGGCTTAGAAGCATCACCAATCCTCACAGATCTGATCTGAACCATTTTAAAGGATCTTGATAAGTATCACAAATATTTTAAAAAAAAGTATTAAAATATATATTTATTAGAAATTATATTTCAAAGTCAATCATCAGTCTATTGATGGTTGAGATATTATAATTAATTTATTAATTAATAAAAATATTTTAGCATTTTTTTTTATCATAAATTTATATCTTCTAATGAACTCTATTATTATGATGAAGTCCTTAGAACTATTTAGTTTTGATAAAGAGAAGATTTATCGATTAATCTTTAAATTTATTTACGATTGAATGATAGACTGTTAATTAGGATAACAGCGTCTATCGAGCGTAGATCACTATATACCATATAGGTTGGTTATCCTCTTAATCAAGGAGTGTGAAGACACTGGTATGGCATACAGATGAGATGTATGGGTATATCATTATTGAACATGACCAACTCTAGAGCATTCTACTGTCAAGAATATCTCTAATGGGATATAGGTATAAGTATCCCTTAGACCTGAGATCATCTCAGTGACTTACAAGCAACTCACTGTGCTTTGGTATCAGACTAACTAAATTTCTAATTCAGCAACGGAAGGCTTCTGGGCATAATCAAGTTCTTGCAAAGTCGGAGTATGATCAAGATGAAATTGACCACTCTAAGAGTTAGAGAAAAATATATCACTGTATTTCAATATAGCAAAACCTTGGCTAGGGTAATCCATCAGATGAATTTGATATTTTGAAATACAATGTGGACAACCTGATCAGAGTTGATAGTTGAACTCTGAGGTATCTTATGAGCATTGTGGTCAAGGAGATGAATTATATAAAAACTATATTCGTATGGGTTCTAAGGATAGTGTTCTACACCTTTTGACTTATCCGACCGTCGGGTATCATTGCTAGATAGTCACTTTGATTGATACAAAAATTTATTTCTATGCTATCAGCTTAGGTTCGAACCTATGAGGTCACACACATTGGAGTTCACATTCCAATCGGATGGTTGATCGGTAATTTAGAATCATTTTAGGGTTAAACTATCAATAAAATTGGTATTTAACCTAGTGCAAGTATTGTAGGAGGATCGATTAATAATTAGATTGCTAATTAACTTAATTTGATTAAGCCAGAGGGCTAAAATTAAGTTTAATTAAATATAATTTAATTAGATTTGATTTGGACTTGATTGGATCAAGTCCAATTGACTTATTGGATAAGCTAAGTGCAAGGAAGAACTAGTCCTAGTCTAACTAGAACTCGGGTCAATTCAATTTTTTAATTTGATTAAAAAATTTAATTTAATTTAATTAAGTTCTTAGTTAGATTAGAATCTAATTTAATTTAGTTGATTTGATTTTAATTTAATTTGGTTTGAGAAACCATGTTTGACCAAGTCATAGATGGAATCCTAGTGAGACTAGGATTCCACCATGCGCCACCTTAGCCCTCCATGCCCCATGCCCTCTCTTTTTATGCGATAGAGAGTCTCTCTCTGGTCTTCATGCATGCCCCTTCTGTCCCTCTTATTCTCATATGGTTATTTGGTGGTTGACCAAGTCTAAGAGGAAGTTAGTTTTGATTTAGGATTTTGTAAGATAGAATCCTTATAAATCAAATTATATCCTTCCATGTGTGCCATAAATCTCCTATTTTTTCTCCCTAATTCCATGTGAGTGAGAGGTTTTTTGTGCACCTCTCCTTTCTGGATTTACCAAAAAAAATCAGAGGAGGGGCGCCCAAGAGTTGGGCGCCCCAACCACTTGCCAAATTTAGTCCTGCCTTGTCTAGTTTCTGATCTAGACAAGGACTCTTCTTTCTCTATAAATTTATGATGAATTTTGGCCTGATCTTTTCATGAAATATAGAGATTTGGGAGAGAATTGGGGTGTGCAAAAATTTGAGGTAGAGGATCCTTGGGCATGGGGGTTCCGTAGGCATCAAACTAGGTGTCTAGGTAAGAGAAAAGAAGAGAAGAAGAGGGTCTTCTTCTAGGGCTATTTTATTCCTCATCTCTCCTCCTTTTGAGTTTTTTCTAAGAAAGTCTCAGATTAGAAAACTCTCCTCTTTCTTCTCATATTTTGGAGAGTCCATGTTTCGAAGAAGAGAGCATCAAATCGACCATCGAAGAGAGAACAAAACAGTACTAGCATGTTGTATTGATTTCCTACATCTGGATCTCTGATCGTGTTCGTGGGCTCGTGTGGACGACTCCTAGAGGTCAGACATGTGTACGGCTCATGACTTCATCCTCAATCCTGGATCAGTAAGTTAGAATATCTAACTTATATAGGTAATAGATCTAATCTATTGATTTCATACCTGCATTAGATGTAGTGTAGATCTAGGTTGATGTGATCAACCTTTCCTTCTCCTTTATGTTTTTAATTTTTGATCTAATATCATGCCTTTATCATATAATAGATCTAAGATCTAGGTGTTTACATATTTATTTAAATAAATATTTTATTTATTTAAGTCTTTCGCTGCATGATCTTGAAAAAATTTCAAGATCTATCCATGAAATCCTAGATTTGGTTCCTTCAATTAGTATCAGAGCCTAGGTTTTTATTACATGATTTTTGTATGTGTTTAGATTATTTCTTAGACTAGATATAATTTATAATCAAATATTAATTTTGAAATTAAAAAAAAATTATATCTTACAAACTGCCATAAGGTTGGCCTGTTGTAAGGTTTACCCCTTACAGTGAAAAGGTTGTCCTAGTTCGTAATGATCTCTAATCATAAATTTATTAGATTTGATCTAATTTTATTTATAATTTAATCAATTTAAAATAATTTTAAAGCTAAAAGTAAAATATTTTAGATTGCACATACTGCCATAAGATTTCCTATCGTAAGGTTTATCCCTTACAATGAATAGATTATCCTAGTACGTGCTGATCTAAAATATTGATAATAAAATTTTAGATTAGATCTAAGAGTTTTTATGATCTAATTAAAAATATTTTTATCTGATTTCAATCATCATAAATATGTTAGATTTGATATAGGGAGATTTATAATTGATTATTATTGAAACTATTTCAATTACATGAACCTATTTAGATTAGATCTATAGTAGTTTTATATTTATTTTACTTGCATATTGATTATGAATCAAACATGCAACTTGGTTGATAGAACCATGTTGTAAAAATATTTTACAAATATAAAAATTATTTTTGAAATGTTGAACCCCAACCCCCAGCCTAAAACTTAATTGAGAATTAAGAAGTTGATTGATTAGGATCTAGGATTGTGAATTGAAGATCCTAAAACACAAATCATAACACATTGGGTTAAATGAATTAGTGGAGATTTGGTCCATTAATTAGGTTAGACCTAGAGTTAGATTAAATAATGGACTTAATTAGAGAATTGACTAAATCTAATCAATTATTGTCTTAGATTAGGTCAAGGATTCTCTAAATCAATTACAATAGTTGTAGTTGGTCAAGTCCATGTCTTTCACATGACCTAAGATCGACTTGATTCTTGGCTATACGGTTTAGCATGAACTATTAGGTTAATCTAATTAAAACTAATTAAATCAGTCAGTATCTAAGGTAAATCAAATCGATGGTTTTTAATTGGCAGCCCGCTTACTTTGCCATTTCTGATGGTTTCTAAGGCAAGCTTTGGCAGACCCTCCTACCGATCGAACTTATCTGGCCTTTTGGTGAGATTATATTTTGATTGAATCACTTGACTATTCGAGTTGATCCATGTCAACTAGATAAATCAGTGTGACTGATTTAGGTACTCCTAGACTAGTCTGTTAGTGGTCTCCCTTAAGCTAACTTGGTGAAGCCAGTGGGATGATCATGACAAGCTGGTTAATCTGACCTACTCACTTCTATAAATAAATCCTCTAAAATTATTAGGTTCCTAAAATAAAATAGTTATATGATAACTGAATCATAGCCTCCCATTAAAGTGGATGATAATGGGTCCATCAGTTAGATAATCATTGAAGGCCCAAAGGCCTGGTGCTTATCGATTGATGGAATTATCATTCATTATATGATCTCTTTGATACATATTTCTAAATGGTGGTCAGGTGGGCCAACCAAAGTTTGGCCTGATCATTCATTGGTTAGATGGGATAAGTATGGTCATGTTAATGGTTAGACCTAATTGGATCCTTTTCTGAGAAGGCCAAAGTCAACTGATTAAGGGCTGGGGCAAAATTTAATTACTAGAAATTATTTGGAGAAATAATTGTTATGAACCTACCCTTAAATGTATATGGGTTGGCCAACTAAAGTTAGGCTCCTGTGCAGTCTATGTGGATTCTAGTACCCACTAAGAAATTAGGATAATTCCTCGAATTGAAGATAGAGGCTACCAATTCGAATAAAATAGTAGGAGAAACCTTTTCATTAAAGTCCAAATCTTTAGATTTAATGAATAAATTACTAAGTAGGTTTTGGTTTTTCTTTATGCAGATATGGCCACTTTTCTATCGCTCCGATCATTATTGGACAACGATAAGTTGGTGAGATCCAACTTTGGTAGCTGGTACCAAAAGTTGAAGGTTGTCCTGAAGCATGAATAAATCCTATATGTGCTGACGGATCCTGCACCTAAGAAGCCAGCTGCCAATACACATGGAATAATCAGAGATACTTATCAGAAGTGGCTCAGTGACCTAACCACGGTGCACTACATTATGCTCGCTGTGATGAGCGATGAGTTCAGTCGTAGGTTTGAGATAGCTTAGCCAAATCAAATGCTCTAAGTATTGGAGGATTCTTTTGGCACATCCGATGACGTTGAGAGGCACAAGACTAGTTGCATCATCTTCAACACCAGAATGCAGGATGGAGCCTCTATCACTGATCATGTACTGTACATGATCAAACTGATAGAGCGCTTAAGCAAACTCGGCTTTTTCTTGCATGAACAACTTAGGAAAGATGCAATGCTAAACTCACTGCCAAAGTCCTATCTCCCTTTTCTTACTCATTATAGAATGATAAAGCCTAAAGTAAACTACCATGGCTTATTGGGGTTACTTCAGAACTTTGAAAAGGATCACCAGCTCCATAAAGAGTCGGTGAACTTAGTAGAAGGTTCGTCTTTTGGTTCTCGACCCTTTGAAAAAGAAAAGAAGAACAAGAAGATGATCTATCTAGATATGGATATGTCTATCTAATGAAACATAAGTCGAATTCTTTTGAAATATTTAAACGATTCTGAAGTGAAGTAGAAAAATAAACTGGAAAGAGTATTAAAACTCTTCGATCTGACCAAGGAGGAGAATACCTTTTTGGTGAATTTCTCACATATCTAGGAGAGAATAGGATTCTCTCCCAATGGACTCCTTCGAAACACCATAGCATAATGGTGTGTTTGAAAGGAGGAATCGGACTCTATTAGACATAGTTCGATCCATGATGGAATTTGCCGGCTTGTCGATATCCTTCTAGGGATATGCACTCGAATCGACTTGTTATCTATTAAATAGGATTTCAAGTAAGTCTGTAGTTAAAATCCCATATGAAATATGGATGGGGCGTATGCCAGCACTTTCACACCTTAGGGTTTGGAGGTGGCCGGCTTATGTCAAACAATTAGTTATAGACAAACTTGGACCTAGGTCTGACAAGTGTATATTCATAAAGTACCCAAAAGAGATCAAAGGATATTATTTCTACCATGCTGATGAACAAAATATGTTCGTTAGCCTTAGAGCAATCTTTTTGAAAAAGAAGTTCCTTGGTGAAGAAACTATTGCCTCTAAGATTGAACTTAATGAAGTTCAACAGATAGAACGTCTGAAACAGAATATTGAACCTAAGTCGAATTTGATCAGATCAGATCTGAAGTCTAGTGAACCCACACCATTAAGGTGATCCGATAAAGTACCATACCATTTGAATAGATACTATGGATTCTTGGTCCAGGATGGTGATCCCATCGAACTCGATGAGAACGATGAGGATCTGATCACTTTGAAGGAAAATCCTGATTTTTTGATCTAGGTTCGTTCAGATCTGATCAGATCAAGAGATATATTTCAAAAATTTTTCTCTTTGACCTATATCAGATCTGAGATGTTTCAGATCTAATTCTTATTATTTTAATAAATAAAATAAAATAAGGATAAATTAAATCAAATTTAATTTACCTAATTTGGGTAATCCTATTACCCATTGATGATCCTATTTGTAGCGGAAGGTTCTGGATCTAGCCACGCAAGCACCTGGCCTCTACCGGTATCCACTTGGGCTGGATCTAGAGATCATC
>QRFJ01000951.1:113571-135532 GCA_006176705.1 Cocos nucifera | reverse complement strand
GTTCTTTGGATCTCTTGGACAATCCAAGAGATGAAGAACATGAGGAGGAATAAGGAGGAATCCAACCCTTAGATCTTCCATAAAATAAAAATAAAAAGATATATGAAAACACCCTAGGAGAAGATAAATCTTCTCTTTTAGGACATCAATAGTTGATGTCCTGAAAACACCTCTATGCTAGGATCAGAGGAGACCTTCTACTTTGGATTTTTTTTTAAATTTTTAGATATCACACCCTCATATTTCTCTCATAAAAATCTCATAAATAAAATTAAGAAGAAGGGCTATCAAGAAATCCTAAGAGAAGACCTCTTCTCTTCTTCTTCTCGCATTCTCTCACCTAGACATCTAGATTTATGTATCAATGAATGATCACTAATGCCCCAATACTTTTTGTTCCTGAAATTTCACATGCCCTCTTCCTCTCTCTCAATGGCTCTCAGAAATATATCATATAAAATCAACCCAAAATTCATCCAATGATAGAAGAAGATACTCAAAGAAGTCCTTGTTGGATCAATCTTCTCTTAGACTAGGCCTTCATGAAGATCAATGATAGGCATGTCTAGTTGAAGGCATCTTTCTCTAAGGATCTTGGGTGCCCCCTCCTATGTTCTTTAGCATGGACCAAGAATAAGGGATGCACAAAATCTCTCTCTCAAATTTCTATCCATGAAAAAATTACTAAATAAAATAAAAAAAAGGGTGGTTGGCAGAAAAAATGAGATAGATAATTTGATTGCATCAAACTCTATCAAATAGAGTTTGATTTCAAGACCAAATCAGCCTTTGATGTTGTGAAAGGAATATGCCCAAGCCATCAAATCCTTTACACTTTTTTTCCTTCCCTCTAATTTTTTATAATTTTTTTAATATGTTACATCTTAATTATTTAAGAGGCGTGACCTTATTTAAGCTAGTCAAATATAATGAATCTATGTGAGCCTAAGAAATCTGATTTTCGACAGGTTTCGTTCAGATCTGATCAGATCAAGAGATATATTTCAAAAATTTTTTCTTTTGATCTAGATCAGATCTAAGATATTTCAGATCTGATTATTATTATTTTAATAAAATAAAATTAAATAAATTAAATTAAATTTAATTTACCTTGATTTGGGTAATCCTATTACCCATTGATGATCCTGTAAGCAGCGGAAGGTTCTGGATCTAGCCACGCAAGTGCCTGGCCTCTATCCGGTATCCACTCAGGCTGGATCTGGAGATCCTCTTCTTCTCTATCACATCTCCAAAAATTAGATCTGGATCTGATCTGGAGGATCTTCAAAACTCCTTTTGAAGATCAGCAGTCGTCCTTTGCAGCAGTGCAGCCTTCTAGCTTTCAGTCGCCTTTCTCTTGATCTGGATCGCACCAACCAAGGTCCAAAACTCCTTTTGGACGTGGAGAGGAGAGGGAGAAGGTGGGTTTGGCATGGAGGAAGAGGGGAGAGGCAGCCTTGGGGCATGGGAATTTTTTGATTTTTTTTTTGAGTTGGGCGCAGGGTCTTATTTATAGACTACTGTGATCCAACTCCTCTTCTTCCCAACCAATCACAACTCTTTGTGAAATCAGATCTAAATCTGATTGGTGGGAATGAGATCCCCTGAGAGCCCCCTAGATTCCTCCTTAGAGGGTGCCTAAGACCAGTCAAAGTTGGTTCTTAGGAGAACTCTAATTGGAATCCAAAAAGGAGATGGAGTCCCATCCGTCCAACAGGGACTCCTAGGCGCCTCCAACTTGGGCACACGCCTAAGGGTGGCGTGCGCCCTCCTTCCTTGCCAGGTTCTGGCAGGGGGACAAGCCCCCACCAGCTCTCCAATAGGTGCATGACACATGGGTCAAAGTATGTCAATGGTCAAGTTTGTCAAAGGTCAACTTTTGACCAAAGTCAAAGAACAAGAAATGGCAGGTGACCAAAAATGGCAGGTAATGTCTTACAAAATAAGACAACCTTTTCTGACTTGGACAAGCCTCCAGTCAGACCATAGTGAAGGCCTCTGATTGAGCACAAACTCCTTTGGCTCAGTCAGGACAACTTATTTATGATAGTAAAAGAAGAACGTTAGGTTCAATCGAGTGCTAGCACGATTTTCTTGAACCTAATTGAATCTCATTCAGATCAATTGAACTGGATCAGTTCAATTGATGATCACCAGATTCAAACCCTTATTTGTGTGACCCAGTTAGGTTCAGTTCTGTATGGTAATGGGATATGTCATGATCTCTATCATCGACATCATCGAAACTCCTTTCGATGGATCAGAACTCTTCTGATTCGAACAGCTAGAATGATCGATCATCTAAATCATTCTAATTGCTCCCAAAATCCACCAGTGACACCTAGCAGTATATGGTGGCAACCCATCAGAGCTGAATGCGAACCTCTTGGTGCAGCTACCTGTGTGATTAAGTTCTTCTATCTTGAGCCCCGATCAGATTAGGGTTAAGGTGAACTCGTCAAACCCTAGTCTTCTGTCATATGATGTAATCATTCGATTCAAGTCCGAATGTGAAAATCTAAATAGAAACTCTTTCTATTATTTCACTCTGCCATGGCCATGGGCTTCTGGACTTGATTCTCATGATCATCATAGGGCTGCTCCTCTACCACCGAGGTAGATAGATTCCATCTTGATGCAATCCAGTTCCTACAATGAACATGCTATAGCCAACATACACCTCAGGGTTTCCATATGGCTAGGAGACCGAGTAATGGTGTAGTCAAACTATAACACCCTCAAGGTGAACTGCCGATGCACCTCAGGTCAAAGAACCAGACACACTACTGCAGCATCGAGTCAGTCATTGACGAGAAGGTAGACTTCCTAATGACTACTCGAGGTGGTCACGCTCAGTGCCCTCGTTCTCTAACGAGTACCTGTACTCTCGCTCCGGTGTCTCCACACCGTAGACTCAAGACTCATCTACTAAAGAGAAGCGATTGTACACCAACCTTCCGGATCAATCACCATCCTCGTGATGATCCTATGGTCGGGAGCATTTTATGAGTTAATAATGATTATTCATGTCTTAAATTTTCAACTCTTGAAAATATGAATTATCATTACCATTAACTCAAAGGATGTATCACAGACACTAAATACACATATGTGATAGAAAATAACCCATTTTATTGATTTATAGTCAAAATTATAATTTTGCCCCTAGAAGTGTATTACAAGTGTCAGCCAATTCTGGCTTCTAGGGCACATATATCTAACAATCTCCCACTTGTCCTAAAGCCAATTGGCTACAAGTCTAAGTCCCATCTTCTCAAGGTGGGCTTCGATCTTCTGCTGGCCCAACGGCTTTGTAAGTGGGTCTGCCACATTATCTGTGGAGTTGACTCTCTTGACCTCGACGTAACCCTTCTCGAGGTAATCGCGGATGAGGTGGTATCGCCGCTCAATGTGCTTGGATTTTTGGTGAGACCTCGGCTCCTTAGCAAGGGCTATGGCGCCATTGTTGTCGCAGTATAGAGGAATGGCATCTGATGGCATTACTCCAATTTCTGCAGCAAACTTCTTGTACCAGAATGCTTCCTTCGCAGCCTTCTGATGCAGCGATATATTCTGCTTCCATGGTGGAATCTGCTATCACAGTTTGCTTGGAACTCTTCCAGCTGACAGCACCACCATTGCACACAAACAGACTCCCAGATGTCGACTTTCGATCATCTATATCGGACATGAAAATCCGAGTCTGTGTATCCCTGGACTTGGAGTTCTCCATTACCAAAGACCAACATCATATCCTTAGTTCTTCTCAAGTACTTAAGGATACATTTCACAGAAGTCCAGTGTTCTTCACCTGGATTTGACTGATATCTGCTTGTGACACTCACAGCATGGGCTATATCAGGTCGTGTACATAGCATGGCATACATGAGGCTCCCTATTGCAGAAGCATAAGGGATCTTGCTCATGCATTCTATTTCCTCAGGTGTGCTAGGGCACATCTTCTTGGAAAGATGAATACCATGTCTGAAGGGTATTAATCCCCTCTTAGAGTTTTCCATACTAAACCTCTTTAGTACTTTCCTCTATGTACATCTTCTGTGAAAGTCCTAGCATCCTATTCGGTCTATCTCCTATAGACCTTAATTCCTAGAATAAAGGATGCTTCACCTAGGTCTTTCATGGAGAATTCTTTAGGACAACCATATTTTGAACTATGGTCAACATGGGAATATCATTCCCAATAAGGAGGATGTCATCCACGTACAATACGAGGAAGACAACAGCGCTCCCACTGACCTTTTTGAAGACACATGGTTCCTCCTTCATTTTTGATGAAACCAAATAATTTTGATCACATCATTGAAAATGAGTGTTCCAGCTTGAGATGCTTGCTTAAGTCCATATATGGACCTTTGCAGCTTGCAAACCTTGTGATCAGTATCACTGGATGTGAAACCTAGCGGCTGTTCCATATAGATATCTTCCTCAAGATATCCATTTAAGAATGCCATTTTCACGTCCATTTGCCATATTTCATAATCGAAATAGGCTGCAACAGGCAAGCAATGTGCGGATGGATTTTAGCATAGCCACTGGGAAAAGGTATCCTGATAGTCAATGCCTTCGCATTGACTATAACCTTTTGCCACTAGTCTAGCCTTGAATGTCTCCACATTCCCATCTGCACCAATCTTTCTCTTGAAGATCCATTTACACCCAATAGGTACTATACCTTCTGGTGGATCTACCAAGGTCCAGACTTGGTTTGAGTGCATCGAGTCAATTTCTGACTTCATTGCCTCTAGCCATTTCTCGGAGTCGATATCTGATATCGCCTCGTTGTAGGTTTTGGGATCATCACCATGAGCACCATTACCTATGAGGAACATATTTCCTCTACTTTCCTCTGAAATAATACCTAAGTATCTTTCAGGGGGATGGAAAACTCTTTTCCGATCTACGAGGTGGAGGAGGTAGTGTTCTTATTGGCTCAACCTGATTTGGTTCCAATTGGTCCTTAGCTCGTTGTACTCTTGTGAGACTTTCTCATCAAGCTTGAATCTGCTTTCCAATGCCGCTATCTTGAATAAACTATTTTTCAAGAAAGATGGCATGTCGACTCACAATCACATTGTGGTCTTCTGGAATGTAGAAATAGTATCCTAATGACTCTTTAGGATATCCTATGAATCGAGCTCTAAAGGACCTAAACTCTAACTTGTCCGCTTGTTGTCTTTTGACATGAGCCGGACAACCCCAAATTCTGAGATGACTCAGACTTGGTTTCTTACCATGCCATATCTCATACGGTGTGGTAGGAACGGTTTTAGAGGAACCCTATTCAGTAGATAAATTGAAGTTAACAATGAGTGTCCCCAAAGAAAATCAGGAAGGTCTGTGAAGCTCATCATGGATCGGACCATATCCAATAGAGTCCGATTTCTCCATTCTGAAATCCCGTTGAGTTGAGGTGTTCCTGGTGGAGTCCATTGAGAGACTATGCCATTTTTCTTGAGATAGTCTAGGAATTTTTGGCTAAGGTATTCACCTCCTCGATCTGATCGAAGAACCTTAATGGGTTTTTCAGTTTGTTTTTCTACTTCATGTCTGAATTCTTTGAACTTTTCAAAAGCTTCAGACTTGTGTCTCATAAGATACACATACCCATACCTAGATAGATCATCGGTAAAGATAATGAAGTAGACAAAATTGCCTCTAGCCGGCACATCAAATGGGCCGCACACATCAGTATGTACTAGGGCAAGGAGATCTGTGGCCCTTTCCCCATGTCCTACAAAAGGGAGTTTAGTCATTTTGCCTTGAAGACAAGATTCACAAGTTGGATATGACTCGAAAGTCAATGGACTCAATAGCCCATTTTTCTCCAATTTGTTGATCCTATCTTCTGCTATATGACCTAATCTTAGGTGCCATAGATATCTATCATTTGGACTATCCCTAGGTCATTTGGCATTCACATTTTGCTCGATAGTTAGAACAGGTACATCAATATGTAGCTGATAAAGATCCATTAATAAGAAAACCATTTGCAATTTTATTTCTTTCATAAAGAATGTTACAATGGTCCTTAAAGAAGGTAATCACATAGCCTTCTAGTGCTAAGCATGAAACAGAAATCAAATTCCTGCTAGCTGCAGGCACATAATAACAGTCTTTCAAAACTAAGTCTAAACCAGATGGTAATCGAAGAGGGTATGTTCCCACGGCTACTGTAGCAACTCTTGCTCCATTACCGATGCGTAGGATCATGTCTCCATCCCTCAGCCTCCTGCTATCCTCAAGACCCTGCATGGAAGTGCACAGATGAGCACTAGAACCAGAGTCAAGCACCCAACTGGATGCAGAAGAAATCATAAGGTTAGACTCAATAACGAGCATACCTCCAGAAGGACCTTCCTTCTTGTTCTTCAGGGTGGCCAGGTAAGTAGGGCAGTTTCCGCTTCCAATGGCCGTCGCTGTTGCAATGGAAAATACTTTTCCTTTGACAGCGGCCTTTTCTTCGGCTCTGCCTTCTTCTTCTTTCCTCCTTCCACCTTCTGCTTTTTCACAGACTTCTTTTTCTTTCCATAAGACTTTCTTTTGGAAGAAGTCCGTTCCATAGCAAGAACTGAGCCTTTAGAACCTTTCATAGAAAGCTCAGCGGTAACCAGCATATTCATTAATTCGGCCAAGGAAATTTTGAAGTTTATGCATGTGGTAATTCATGATGAATTGCCCATATGCATCAGTCAAGGATTGCAGAATAATATCATTCTGCAGATCCAAGTCTAACTTCACACCGAGCTTCTCAAGCTCTTCCATGTCCTTGATCATCATCAGACAGTGATCTTGGACTGACTGCCCATCACGCATCTTAGCCTTAAAAAGTCATTTCGTGACTTGATACTTGGCTGCGCGACTCTGTTCACCAAACATCTCCTGTAGGTGAGCCAACATTTGGCGAGCAGTCCCGATATCTTCATGTTGGCGCTGGAGCTCATCAGACATCGAGCCCAACATGTAATATCTGGCCTTATTATCTTCGTCTATCCATTTTTTCAGAGATGCTCTCTGTTCAGTGGATGGACGGGCTGGTAAGGTGGGAGGGTCCTGGTCCAATACATGGGTTAACTTCTCGGAAACCCAAAATATTTTGTAGTTCCTGAGCCAATCTTTATAATTGGGTCCGGTCAGTCTATGTGTGTCCAGGATACGTGCCAATGGGTTGGATGCAGACATTTTTCTATAGAGAGTCAAAGATTCTAGTTAGATACTGTAATTATGACTTGACCAATTTATTTAGGAGATTTTATTTTTAAATAAATTAGCTCCCACTATTTTCTCGGATCCCTACACTCCCTCTGTAGAGATGCAAAAATCTCCATGATTAATGATTTCTAGTGGGTGGTGCGGTCTCACCAACTGACTCATCACCTCACCTAACAGTTATTGGTGATGGGTTAGCCAATGAGTGAACAACTCTTGTTCAATGATTCTCTAATCATGGTGCACCCAAACTTGGTCTCTAATTCATGAATCTCACCGTATCCAGAATATTGATCCACTCCTTAGTTAAGTCAGACCCACCATTTGCATAGACTGGATTCCTAATTGAGTCTCTCACCGTATCCAAATATTGAGCCCAACTCATCCTCCAGCCCATAGCATCCAATGCCTAATAGACATGGTTGCATCTTCCCGGTGCAACTGAGCCACTGTATCCAGCCGAGAACAATCAACCCCGGGAAGGGCCCGCACATCTACAATGGTGGAAGACCTCAGACTTAATCTTTTCTTAGGGAGAATTGATTCAGGTCTCATTAAACTAGACTTGTCATAGTCATAACAATTATGACTAACCTAGTGGCATGGGTTAGCTCGGATTATTGACCACCTCAGATCAGAACTGTGTCAACAGATATGGCCAGGTAAGTGAGATCGGTGGAAGGAATATGCCATTAACTCGTACAAGAATGCATTCAGGTCGAGTAGCTTCCAATTAAAAATCCAGTCGGTCGTATGTGCCAAACTTACCTTAGACACCAAATTATTGAGCCAGAACCAATTGGGTTAGCCTACAATCCAGACTCTAACCTCTGAGCCTAATTAGGTCTTGCTTGATCGTGACTCGATCTTGACCCAGACTTAATCCTATTAGGCTGGTCAATTTAAGCATTGTTGATCCCATCTAACCAACTCTTGATTCGGTTTGATCAACCGCTTAGACCTAATTGAGCTACCCAAGCCCGAACCCAGTATTATGAATATGTCTTAGATCTAAAATTCTCAATTTTAGACCTAATTAATATTTCATAATCTTAATTCTTAATTAAGTAGGGTTCATAAACAAAATATGCACAATAAATCCTAGGGTTTCAGGATCTAGGGTTTTGCAGAAAGTAAGTTTTGGATTTCTGATTAAGGACGAACACGCAGCACCCCTACACATCATAAGAACACCCCATCGAATGGGAAAGAGAGGGCCTTTAAATCCCTTCTTCATTCTTATGACCGGACGGCCAAGAGGAACGCCTTAATCAGGAACATGCAATACTACAAAATAGTTTTAGATCTATATCATATATCTCATATACAAAAATTAGATCTAATCATGGCATATTTTGCATACATCTCATGTATCAATCATGCATATTTTTAGATCTAAATTATCTCATAATAATCTAAAAAATTAGATTTAAATTGATCTAATCAAAATAAATTCTAATCTAGATAATTATGTAGAACTATTCTACAACTAGTCTAGACATGCATCAATCATATCTCATATGATGTCCAAAAATTAAATAATTTTTATTTACTATTTTTTAGATGTTATTATAATAATTATAATATCAAAAAATAATAAATAAATCAGATCTAAAATATGATTTAATCAAATTAAATTATGAAACATGCAAGACTATTCTATAGAACTATTCTATTTTAGAACTAGTCATGCATATTTTCTAATCCTTAGATCCAAATTATTTAATTTTAATTTTTTAGATTTTAGATCTGAATCACATCTCATGTGACATCTAAAATCACTTAATTTTTAGATTAAAATAAATTTAAAATTAGATCTAAATACTTTTAGAACCTTGGCTCTGATACCAGTTGAAGAAAAAAATCCTGATTTTTTGGATCCAGGTTCGTTCAGATCTGATTGGATCAAGAGATATATTTTAAAAATTTTTTCTTTTAAATCTAAATCAGATCTGAGATATTTTAGATCTAATTTTATATATCTTTAATAAAATAAAATAAAAATAAATTAAATTTGATTTAATTTTAATTTACCTTTTGTTGGGTAATCCTATTATCCTATGATGATCCTGCTGATTGCAGCTGAGAAGGTTCTAGGATCTAGCCATGCAAGTGCCTGGCCTCTATCAGGTATCCACTCAGACTGAATCTGAAGATCTTCTCCTTCTTTATCATCTCTCTAAATATCAGACCTAGATCTAATTTGGAGGATCTTCAAAACTCCTTTTAAAGATCTAAAATCGTCTCTTGCAGCAGTGCTGCCTTCTTCCTTTCTCATCACCTTTCTCTTGCCTAGATCGTACCAAACTGGAGCCCAAATCTTCTTGGGTGTGGAGAGAAGAGAGGGGACCTAAAGATGGTGTGGAGGAGAGAGAGGGCCAGCCTTGTGGGCATGGGTTATTTTTGATTTTTTTTAAAGCTTGGTGCAGATAGGATTTTTATAAACTCTACTGCGCCATGCAGTGCCACATCATCTCGGCTAGTTACGTCGCTTCATACAATCAGATCTAAATCTGATTAATGGGATGACATCATCTGATCCAATCAGATGAGAGTCCCTCTAAATCATTCTTAGGTGGTGCCAAGACTGATCAAAGTAGAGTCCCTTTGCACCACTTAAGTTGATTCCAAGAAGCAACCTGGAGTCCCATCTGTATGGGACTCCAGGCATCCCTATCCTTGGGTGCATGCCTCCCTAGATGTGCGCCGCCTTCTTTCCAATTTCTAGCAAGGGGACAAGCCCCTATCTACTCTCCTATGAGTGCATGACACATGGGCAGATGTCTAAGTGTCAAAGGTCAATGTTTGACCAAAGTCAAAAGACAAGAATTAGCAGGTGATGGAAATCGGTAGATGTTGTCTCCAATTTATCTCATAAATTAAGATAACTCTTTTTTAATCTGGACAAGCCCCAGTCAGATCAAATAAAGGTATCCGAGTGAGCACAAATACATTTGGCTCAATCAAGACAACTTTTAATGATAATTGAAGGAGAACATTAGGCTCAATCATGTGCTGTATGATTTTCTTAAACCTAATTGAATCTAATTCAAATTAATTGAACTGAGTTAGTCCAATTGATGATATTCAAATCCAAATCCTTGTTTGTGTGATCTAGTTAGATTCAGTTCTATATGGTAATGGGATATGTCGTGATCTCTATCATCGATATCATCGAAACACCTTCCGATGGATCAGAACTTTTCTGATTCAAACAACTAGAATGATCGATCATCTAAATCATTCTAATTACTCCCAAAATCCATCAGTGACACCTAGCAGTATATGGTGGCAACCCATTAAAATTGAAAATGAATCTTTCAGTGTAGTTACCTATGTGATTAAGTTCTTCTATCTTGAGCCCCAATCAGATTAGGGTTAAGGTCAACTCGTCAAACCCTAATTTCTGTCATATGATTTAATCATTTAATTCAAGTCTGATGTAAAAACCTTAATAGAAATTTTTTTTTATTATTTCACTCTCTACCATGGCCATGGATTTATGGACTTGAATCTCATGATCATCATATGGCTGCTCCTCATCTACCGAGGTAGATAGATTCTCTCTTGGTGCAATCCAATTCCTACAATGAACATGCTATAGCTAACATACACCTCAAAATTTCAAATGGCTAGGAGATTGAGTCATAGTGTAGTCAAACTATAATACCCTCAAGGTGAACTATCGATGCAACTCAGATCAAAGAATCAGACACACCATTGTAGCTTCGAGCCAGTTATCGACGAGAAGCTAGACTTCCTTGTAACTGCTCGAGGTGGTCATGCTCAATGCCCTCATTCTCTAATCAGTATCTATACTCTCATTCTAGTATCTCTACACCATAGACTCAGGACTCATCCACTATAAATAAGCAATTATATACCAATCTTCTGGATCAGTCACCATTCTCATGATGATCCTACGGTCAGGAGCATTTTATAAGTTAATAATGAAAATTCTTGTCTTAAATTTTCAACTTTTGAAAATAAGAATTATCATTACCATTAACTTAAGGGATGTATCATAGACACTAAATATACATTTATGATAGAAAATAATTTATTTTATTATTTATAATTAAAATTATAATTTTATCCTTAGAAGTGTATTATAGTGTCAGCCAATTTTGGCTTCTAGGGCACACATATCTGACAGCCCCTCCCTCTTATTTTTTCATGTAACCACTGATTCTCACACAAACCAAGGGAAAAAGGGCCGAATAAGATAAAGGGGCATGGGTAGAGTTGACGCACAAGGGAGGGAGGAGTTTGGGTCAAAGAAGACTTCTAGTTAGGAAACAATTTCCAACTTCCTTCTAATTTTGACCAAATCAAATTTAAATCTAATTTCTGAGATAATGGGGTGTGAAAAATCATTTCTTAGGCATAAAAATCATAGAAAAAAATTTAAAATTAACATATTGTGTGGGCTTTCTTAGGTGCAAGTGAAAGAGAGAGAGTCCCAGTCCAACTGGGACTCCTCTTATTTGACTAGGTCAAAATTATTTTAAACCTAATTTAAATTTTATTTTAACTGGATTAAGTGCAACCCAATTAAAGATGATCCTAGTCTAACTAGGAGCCTAATTAAATTAGATTAAGTCATGATTTAAATCAGATTTAAATCCTAAGTCAATCAGGTGCACCTAAGTCCTAGTCAAATAAGAAATTATTCTTTCCTTGCAATTGGCTTATCCAATAAATCAATTAGACTTAATTTAATTAAATTCAAACTAATTTTAATTGAATCTAATTCAATTAGAATTGATCTCAGCCAGATTGCTCAATCAAATTGAGCCAATTAGCAATCTAATTGCTAATTGATCCTCCTACAACACTTGCATTAGGTCAAACGTCAATCATATTAAATATTTAACCTCGAAACGATTCTCAATCATCGATTAACTATCTGATCAGGTTGCAAGCTCTAATGTGTATGACCCCATAGGTTCAAACCTAAGTCAGTAGTATAGGCATCAATTTCTATATCAATCAAAGTTATCATTTAGCAATGATTTCCGACGTCTGGATAGGTCGAATGTATGCAAAGCAACATTCTTAGAACCCTAGCCCATGGTTACCATATAATTCATTTTTTTGATCAATAATGCTTAAGACGACTTCAAGTATGCTATCAAACACTCATACAAGTCATCTTTATTGTGTCTTAAAATTTTGCAAATCCCATGACACCTCACGAGGATTACCCAGGCCTAGGTTTTGCTAAATTGAAACACAGCGAGACATTCTCTTCTTGAAGTTAATCAGGAGTGGTCAATCTCATCTTGACTCACACACTGACTCTATAAGTACTTGACTATATCCAAAAACTTTTTATCACCTATATTAGAAATACAGGCAGTCCAGCACCAAAGTGTAGTGAGTTGCTCGCAAGTTACCATGGCGATCTCATGTCAGAGGGACACTTATATCCATTGGCCTTAGCTAGCTATTCTTGATAGTAGAGTGCTACATTGATCACATTCTATGTAGATGTACTCCTACAACCTCGATGCCATATCAGTGTCTCCACACCATTTGGTTATATGGATAACCAACGCATATGGCATACATCGATCTACGCTCGATAAATTATTATCTTTGTTAATAACTTTTCATTTGATCGTGAACAATTTAAGAACCATCCGATAAATCCTCCTTTATCAATTGATTATGGTTCTAAGGACTTCATCATAATTTAGGAGTTCATTTACGAAAGATAAAACTTTGATGATGAAACAACCAAATTACTATTATTATTAGATAATTCATATACTAATTCTAATTATCTACTACTTAGATGATTGACTTTAGGACACATTTTCCAACGGATCATACTTGGAAGCTTGGAAGAAGTTTAAAATCAAACCACCCTAATTTTAAGCCATTGGATTATGCTAGAGGATTATTTTTTCCTATTTGATCATGCAAGTAGGTGCGCCACCACCATCTTACATCGAATAGAGCTCTTCTGGTCATCGATTAGGTGCTTGAATGCATCCTCAACCATCAGATAGTGCAAAAGCGCTATGCTCACTATTTTAAATCCCATGAGCTGCATGTAAACCATGATATTGTGTGCATGGATCGATCATGGACCAATCAACTAGTCCATGCTGAATCGAGCAGCTTTTTGGGTTGGGCCAGCTTCTTATTTTTATTTTTTTCTTTTTTTTTGCTTTTAGCTTTGTTTGGTCTCCATTTAAGCTCTGATTTGCTTTCAATTTTTTTTTTAACCTATGAATTGAGCTCTTTATATTGGTAAGGATCTTTTTCATAAAATATAAATAAAAGCATCAATTCTTAAAATAAAAATTAATTAATATTTAAGGAACTAGATCTAGAATTTTATGGATAGATCTTGAAACTTTTTCAAGATCATGCAGCAAAAGATTTAAATAAATTAAATATTTATTTAAATAAATGTATAAATAGCTAGATCTCAGATTTATTACATGATAAAGGCATGATATTAGATCAAAAATTAAAAACATAAATGAGAAGGAAAGATCGATCACATCAACCTAGATTTACACTACATCTAATGCAGGTATGAAATCAATAGATTAGATCTATTATCTATGCAAGTTAAACATTCTAACTTACTGATTCAGGCTTGAGAATAAAGTCATGAGCCATAGACATATCCGATCTCTAGGAGTCGTCCACACGAGCCTACGAACATGATCAGAGATCTTGATGCAGGAAATCAACACAGCATTCTAGTACTATGCTGATCTCTATTTGACGGTCGATCCGATGCTCCCTTATTCAAAATGTGGACTCTCTAAAATATGAGAAGGAAGATGAGAGTTTTCTAATCTAAGACTCTCTTAGAAAAAACTCAAAAGAAGGAGGAGAGATGAGGAATAAAATAGCCCTAGAAGAAGCCCCTCTTCTTCTTCTCTTTTCTCTCACCTAGACACCTAGTTTGGTGCCTATGGAACCCCCATGCCTAAGGACCCTCTTCCTCTAATTTTTGGACACCCCAAACCTCTCCTAAAGCTCTATATTTCATAAAAAAATTAAATCAAAATTCATCCTAAATTTATAGAAAAAGAAGAGTCCTTGTCTAGGTCAAAAACTATACAAGGCAGGACTAGATTTGGCAAGTGGTTGGGGCGCCCAACTCTTGGGCGTCCCTTCTCTAATTTTTTTGGTAAATTAACCAAGGATAGGAGCACAAAAAACCACTCACTCATGTAGAATTAGGGAGAAAAAATAGGAGATGGGTGGCACACATGGAAGGAGATGTTTTGGTTTATAAGGATTCCATCTTATAGAATCTTAAATCAAAACTAACTTCCTCTTAGACTTGGTCAACCACCAAATAACCATATGAGAATAAGAGGGAGAGAAGGGGCATGCATGAAGACTAGAGAGAGACTCTCTGTCGCATAAAAAGAGAGGGCATGGGGCATGGAGGGCTAAGGTGGCATAAGGTGGAATCCTAGTCTCACTAGGATTCCATCTATGACTTGATCAAATCATGGTTTCTTGAAACAAATTAAATCAAAACCAAATCAACTATATTAAATTAGGTTCTAATCCAATTAAGAACTTAATTAAATTAGATTAAATTAGATTTAATTTTTTAATTAAATTAAAAAATTAGGTTGACCCGAGTCCTAGTTAGACTAGGACTAGTTCTTCCTTGCACTTGGCTTATCCAATAAGTCAATTTGAATTGATCCAATCAAGTCCAAACCAAATCTAACTAAATCATATTTAGTTAAACTTAATCTCAATCCTTTGGTTTAATCAAATTAAGCCAATTGGTAATTTAATTGCTAATCGATCCTCCTATAACACTTGCATTAGGTTAAACACCAATCATATTGATTGTTTAACCCTAAAATGATTCTAAATCATTGATCAACCATCTGATCGAAATATGAAATCTAATGTATGTGACCTCATAGGTCTGAATCTAAGTTGGTAGCATAAAAATAAATTTTTATATCAATTGAAGTGACCTTCTAGCAATGATACCTGATGGTTGGATAGGTCGAAAGGTGTAGAACATCATCCTTAGAATCCATGAGAATATAGTTTCCATATAATTCATCTCCTTGACCACAATGCTCGTAGGATACCTCAGAGTTCAACTGTCAACTCTGATTAGGTTATCCACATTGTATTTCAAATTATCAAATCCATCTAATAGATTACCTTGGCCAAGGTTTTGCTATATTGAAATACAGTGATACATTCTTCTTCAACTCTTAGAGTGATCAATTCTATCTTGATCATACTCCGACTTCATAAGTACTTAACTATACCCAGAAGCCTTCCATTGTTGAATTAGAAATTCAGTAAGTCAGGTATCAAAGCACAATGAGTTTCTTGCAAGTCACAGAGGTAATCTCAGGTCTAAGGGATACTTATACCTATATCCTATCAAAGACATTCTCAACAGTAGAATGCTCTAGAGTTGGTCATTATCAATAACAATGTATCCTTACATCTTACCTGTATGCCATACCAATGTCTCCATACTCCTTGATTAAGAGGACAACCAACCTATATGATATATAGCGACCTATGCTCGATAGATGCTGTCGTCCTAATTAACAACCTATCATTTGGTCGTGAATAAATTTAAGGACTAATCGATAAATCCTCTCTTTATCTAAACTATATAGTCCTAAGGACTTCATCACAACAATAGAGTTCATTAGAAGATGTAAATTTGTTATGAAAAAAAGGATGCCAAAATATTTTTATTAATTAATAAATTAATTACAATATCTCAACCATCAACAGGCTGACGATTGGCTTTGGGACATAATTTTCAACAACTTTCACTTATTCTAAAGCCACTCGGCATAGTATCTAATATCCATATTCAACTTATGGTTGTCAAACTCCTTGATTGCCAGGGCTTTAGTGAAGGGGTCAGCTAGATTCTTCTTTTTATTAATCTTCTGATGGTCGACCTCACCACGATCCATGATCTCACGGACCAAATAAAAGTGGTGCAGAATGTGCTTTATTCGTTGGTATGCCTTTGGTTCCTTTGCTTAAGCTATGGCACCAACATTGTCGCAGTAGAGTAGGACTGGACCATCAATGGGGGATGCTACTCCGAGCTCAGTGATGAACTTCCTCAGCCACACAGCTTTCTTTGCTGTATTTGATACTGCCATGTACTCTGCTTCACAAATAGAGTCAGCCACTGTATGCTGCTTGGAATTTTTTCAGCAGATGGCTCCATCATTTACAGTAAAGATATACCCTGACATACTTTTACTATCATCATGGTCATATTGAAAGTTGGAGTCTGTAAATCCTGTAAGCTTCAGATCTGACTCACCATAAACCAACCATTTATCCTTAGTATTTCTCAAATACTTAAGGATGGTTTTAACCATCTTCTAGTAATTTTCTCCAGGGTCAGACTGGTATCTACTTACTATTCCTAGTGAGTATGTCATGTCTGGACTCGTTTATGTCATTACATACATAATAGACCCCATTGTCAAAGCATATAGAATTCTACTCATATGCTCTCTCTCTTCAGAAGTTGTCGGACAATCCTTCTTAGAGAAACTCCTTGGCCTATCGAGAGATAGCCCTTTTTGGAATTTCTATGCTAAGCCTCTTCAACACAGTTTCTATGTACGTGGATTGGGATATACCAAGCATCCTTTTAGATCTATCCCTATAGATCTCCATCCCTAGGATGTAGGATGCTTTACCCAAGTCCTTCATGGAGAACTATGATGATAATCAGATTTTTATTTTTTATAGTACAGGGATATCATTCTCAATTAAAAGAATGTCATCCATGTACAAAATAAGAAATACCACTACTAGATCATTTGTCCATTTGTAAATACAGGATTCTTCTCCATTCTTAATGAAGCCATACGTTTTGATTACTTTATCAAAATGCAAGTTCCAACTCTGAGATGCTTGCTTTAATCCATAAATAGATCTCTGAAGCCTACACACCTTGAACTCATCTATGGATATGAACCTCTCAGGTTGTATCATATACACCTCTTCGATTAGCTCTCCATTTAGGAAAGCCATCTTCACAACCATCTGCCAGATCTCATAGTCCAGATGGACAGCTATTGCAAGCATTATCCGAATGAATTTGAGCATTGCCACTAGGAAGAATGTCGCATCATAGTCAATACCATAACATTGATAATATCCCTTGGCAATTAGGCGGGCTTTATAGATCTCCACCTTTTCATCTGTGCCTCTTTTTCTTTTGAATACCCATTTATACCCAATGGGTTTAACCCCTTCAGGTGGGTCAACTAATGTCTATACATTATTGACCTTCCTAAAATCCATTTTGGATCTCATGGCTTCTAGCCATTTCTCAGAGTCAGATCTCTGCATCGCATTCATATAAGTGTGTTAGATATATGTGCCCTAGAAGCCAGAATTGGCTGACACTTGTAATACACTTCTAGGGGCAAGATTGTAATTTTGACTAAAATCAATTAATGGATTATTTTCTATCACATATGTGTATTTAGTGTTTGTGATACATCCTTTGAGTTAATGATAATGATAATTCATATTTTTAAGAGTTGAAAATTTAAGACATGAATAATCATTATTAACTCATAAATTACTCCCGATCATAGGATCATCACGAGGATGGTGATTGATCTGGAAGGTTGGTGTATAATCGCTTCTCTTTAGTAGATGAGTCTTGAGTCTATGGTGTGAAGACACCGGAGCAAGAGTACAGGTACTCATTAGAGAACGAGGGCACTGAGCATGACCACCTCGAGTAGTCATTAGGGAGTCTACCTTCTCGTCAATGACTGACTCGATGCTGCAGTAGTGTGTCTGGTTCTTTGACCTGAGGTGCATCGGCAGTTCACCTTGAGGGTGTTATAGTTTGACTACACCATTACTCGGTCTCCTAGCCATATGGAACCCTGAGGTGTATGTTGGCTATAGCATGTTCATTGTAGGAACTGGATTGCATCAAGATGGAATCTATCTACCTCGGTGGTAGAGGAGCAGCCCTATGATGATCATGAGAATCAAGTCCTGAAATCCATGGCCATGGTAGAGTGAAATAATAGAAAGAGTTTCTATTTAGATTTTCACATTGGACTCGAAATCGAATGATTACATCATATGACAGAGACTAGGGTTTGACGAGTTTACCTTAACCCTAATCTGATCGGGGCTCAAGATAGAAGAACTTAATCACACAGGTAGCTGCACCAAGAGGTTCGCATTCAGCTCTGATGGGTTGCCACCATATACTGCTAGGTGTCACTGGTGGATTTTGGGAGCAATTAGAATGATTTAGATGATCGATCATTCTAGCTGTTCGAATCAGAAGAGTTCTGATCCATCGAAAGGAGTTTCGATGATGTCGATGATAGAGATCATGACATATCCCATTACCATACAGAACTGAACCTAACTGGGTCACACAAACAAGGGTTTGAATCTGGTGATCATCAATTGAACTTGATCTAGTTCAATTGATCTGAATTAGATTCAATTAGGTTCAAGGAAATCGTGCTAGCACTCGATTGAACCTAACGTTCTTCTTTTACTATCATAAATAAGTTGTCCTATCTGAGCCAAAGGAGTTTGTGCTCAATCAGAGGCCTTCATATGGTCTGACTGGAGGTTGTCCAAGTCAGAAAAGGTTGTCTTATTTTGTAAGACATTACCTGCCATTTTTGGTCACCTGCCATTTCTTGTTCTTTGACTTTGGTCAAAAGTCTAACTTTGACTGGTCAAACATTGACCATTGATACTTTGACTTTTGACCACATGTCATGCACCTATTGGAGAGCTGGTGGGGGCCTGTCCCCCTGCCAGAACCTGGCAAGGAAGAGGGCGCACGCCACCCTTGGCGTGTGCCCAAGTTGGAGGCGCCTAGGAGTCCTTGTTGGACAAGGACTCCATCTCCTTTTTGGATTCCAATTAGAGTTCTCCTAAGAATCAACTTTGACTGGTCTTAGGCACCCTCTAAGGAGGAATCCAGGGGACTCTATTCCCACCAATCAGATTTAGATCTGATTTCACAAAGGATTGTGATTGGTTGGGAAGAAGAGAAGTTGGATCACAGTCAGTCTATAAATAAGACCCTACGCCCAACTCAGATTATGATTGAATCACAATTCCCCACGCCCCAAGGCTGCCTCTCCCCTCCTTCTCCATGCCAAACCACCTTCTCCCCTTGCTCTCCACGTCCAAAAGGAGTTTTGGATTTTTGTTGGTGCGATTCAAGCAAGAGAAAGGCGATCAAAAGCTAGAAGGCTGCACTGCTGCAAAGGATGACTGCTGATCTTCAAAAGAAGTTTTGAAGATCCTCTAGATTAGATCCAGATCTAATTTTTGGAGGTGTGATAGAGAAGAAGAGGATCTCCAGATCTAGTTCGAGTGGATACCGGTAGAGGCTAGGCGCTTGCGTGGCTAGATCCAGAATCTTCCGCTGCAAACAGGATCATCAACGGGTAATAGGATTACCCAAATCAGGTAAATTAAATTTGATTTAATTTATCCTTATTTTTTTTATTTATTAAAATAATAAAAATCAAATCTAAAACATCCCAAATCTAATATAGATCGAAGAGAAAAATTTTTGAAATATATCTCTTGATCTGATCAGATCTGAACGAACCTGGACCGAAAAATCAGGATTTCCATTCAACTGGTATCAGAGCCTAGGTTCTAAAATTATTTAGATCTAATTTTAAATTTATTTTAATCAAAAAATAAATGATTTTAGATGTCACATGAGATGTGATCAGATCTGAAATCAGAAAAAAATTAAAATTAAATGATTTGGATCTAAGATTAGAAGATATGCATGACTAGTTCTAGAATAGAATAGTTCTATAGAATAGTCTTGCATGTTTTTGATTTAATCTGATTAAATCATATTTTAGATCCTTTTATTTACTATTTTTTGATATTATAAGTATTATAATAACATCTAAAAAATAGTAAATAAAAATTATTTAATTTTAAATATCATATGAGATATGATTGATGCATGTCTAGACTAGTTGTAGAATAGTTCTACATAATTATCTAGATTAAAATTTATTTTGATTAGATTAATTTAAATCTAATTTTTTAGATTATTATGAGATAATTTAGATCTGAAAATATGCATGATTTGATACATGAGATGTATGCAAAATATGCCATAATTAGATCTGATTTATATATGAGATATATGATATAGATCTAAAACTATTTTGTAGTATTGCATGTTCCTGATTAAGGCGTTCCTCTTGGCCGTCCGGTCATAAGAACAAAGAAGGGTTTAAAGGCCCTCTCTTCCCATTCGATGGGGTGTTCTTATGATGTGTAGGGGTGCTGCGTGTTCGTCCTTAATCAGAAATCCAAAACTTACTTTCTACAAAACCCTAGATCCTGAAACCTAGGATTTATTGTGCATATTTTGTTTATGAACCATACTTAATTAAAAATTAAGATTATGAAATATTAATTAGATCTAAAATTGAGAATTTCAGATCTAAGACATATTCATAATACTGGGTTCGGGCTTGGGTAGCTCAATTAGGTCTAAGCGGTTGATCAAACCGAATCAAGAGTTGGTTAGATGGGATCAACAATGCTTAAATTGACCGACCTAGAGATTATCTTCGTCTACATTTTTCAGAGATGTCTTATTCCCAGATGGAACGGATCGGTAAGGTGGGAGGGTCCTGGTCAATACAGGTGTTAAACTTCTCGAAACCCAAACTATTTTGTAGTTTCTTGAGCAATCTTTATAATTGGGTCCGGTCAGTCTATGTGTGTCAGGATGCATCCAATGGGTTGGGACAGACTATTTTTCTATAGAGAGTCAAAGATTCTAGTTAGATATCTGTAATTTTGACTTGATCAATTTATTTAGAGATTTTATTTTTAAATAAAATTAGCTCCACTATTTTCTGGGATCCCTACACTTCCTCTGTAGAGATGCGAAAATTCCAAGATTTAAGATTTCTAGTGGGTGGTGCGGTCCACCAACTGACTCATCACCTCACCTAACAGTTATTGTGATGGGTTAGCCAATGAGTGAACAAACTCTTGTTCAATGATTCTCTAATCATGGTGCACCAAACTTGGTCTCTAATTCATGAATCTCTCAGGTATCCAAAAATATTGATCCACTCCTTAGTTAAGTCAGACCCACCATTTGCATAGACTGGATTTCTAATTGAGTCTCTTACCATATTCGAAATTATTGAGCCCAAACTCATCCTCTAGCCCATAGCATCCAATGCCTAATAGACATGGTTGCATCTGCCCGCTCTTCCGGCAACTGAGCCACTGTAATCCAGCCGGAACAATCAACCCTGCAGAAGGACCGCATAACCATTACAATGGTGGAAGACTTAGACTTAAATCTTTTCTTAGAGAGATTATTTAGGTCTCATTAAACTATAAGACTTGTTCATAGTCAAACCATTATGAACTAACCTAGTAGCAAGGTTAGCTTGATTATTGACCACCTTAGAACAGAACTGTGTCAATAGATTATGGCCAGGTAAGTGAGATCGGTGGAAGAAATATGCCATTAACTCGTACAAGAATGCATTAGTCGAATAGCTTTCAATTAAAAACCAGTCGATCGTATGTGCCAAACTTACCTTAGACACCAAATTATTGAGTCAGAACCAATGGGTTAGCCTACAATCCAGACTCTAACTTCTGAAGCCTTATTAGGTCTTGCTTGATCGTGACTCGATTCTTGGATCCAGACTTAATCCTTATT
>QRFJ01000951.1:0-113546 GCA_006176705.1 Cocos nucifera | reverse complement strand
AGAGTTATCTTAATTTATGAGATAAATTGGAGACAACATCTACCGATTTCCATCACCTGCTAATTCTTGTCTTTTGACTTTGGTCAAACATTGACCTTTGACACTTAGACATCTGCCCATGTGTCATGCACTCATAGGAGAGTAGATAGGGGCTTGTCCCCTTGCTAGAAATTGGAAAGAAGGCGGCGCACATCTAGGGAGGCATGCACCCAAGGATAGGGATGCCTGGAGTCCCATACAGATGGGACTCCAGGTTGCTTCTTGGAATCAACTTAAGTGGTGCAAAGGGACTCTACTTTGATCAGTCTTGGCACCACCTAAGAATGATTTAGAGGGACTCTCATCTGATTGGATCAGATGATGTCCATCCCATTAATCAGATTTAGATCTGATTGTATGAAGCGACGTAACTAGCCGAGATGATGTGGCACTGCATGGCGCAGTAGAGTTTATAAAAATCCTATCTGCACCAAGCTTTAAAAAAAATCAAAAATAACCCATGCCACAAGGCTGGCCCTCTCTCTCCTCCACACCATCTTTAGGTCCCCTCTCTTCTCTCCACACCCAAGAAGATTTGGGCTCCAGTTTGGTACGATCTAGGCAAGAGAAAGGTGATGAGAAAGGAAGAAGGCAGCACTGCTGCAAGAGACGATTTTAGATCTTTAAAAGGAGTTTTGAAGATCCTCCAAATTAGATCTAGGTCTGATATTTAGAGAGATGATAAAGAAGGAGAAGATCTTCAGATTCAGTCTGAGTGGATACTGATAGAGGCCAGGCACTTGCATGGCTAGATCTAGAATCTCAGGCAATCAGCAGGATCATCATAGGATAATCTGATTACCCAACAAAAGGTATAAAATTAAATCAAATTTAATTTATTTTTATTTTATTTTATTAGATATATAAAATTAGATCTAAAATATCTCAGATATGATTTAGATTTAAAAGAAAAAATTTTTAAAATATCTCTCTTGATCCAATCAGATCTGAACGAACCTGATCCAAAAAATCTAAATTTTTTCTTCAACTGGTATCAGAGCCAGGTTCCTATAAATAATTTAGATCTAATTTTAATTTAATTTTAATCTAATAATTAAGTGATTTTAGATATCACATGAGATGTGATTAGATCTAAAATCTAAAAAATTAAAATTAAATAATTTAGATCTAGGTTTTACAAGATGCATGACTAGTTGTAAAATAGAATTATTCTATATATAGTCTTGCATGATCATAATTTAATTTGATTAAGTTATAATTTTAGATTGATTTATTTATTATTTTTTAATATTATAATTATTATAATAAGATCTAAAAATAGAAACTAAAATTATTTAATTTTTGGACCATATGAGATATGATGAATGCATGTTTAGACTAGTTGTAGAATAGTTCTACATAATTATCTAGAATAGAATTTATTTTGATGTGATCAATTTAAATTTAATTTTTTAGATGAATTATGAGATAATTTAGATCTAAAAACATGCATGATATGTTACATGAGATGTATACAAAACATGTTTATAGTTAGATCAATTTTTATATATGAGATATATGATGTAGATCTAACTAGTTTTGTAGTCTTATATTTCTGATTAAGACGTTCTCCTTGACCATCTAATCATAAGAATAAAGTAGGATTTAAACATCCTCTCATCCCATTCGATGGGCTGTTCTTATGATGTGTAGGAGTGCTGCGCATTCATCCTTAATCAGAAATCAAGAACTTATTTTCTACAAAACCCTAGATCTTGAAATCCTAAGATTTTATTCATATATTTTGTTTGTGAACCCTAAACTTAATTAAGAATTAAGATTATGAAATATTTGTTAGCTCTAAGTTAAGAATTTTAGATCTAAGATATATTCATAAAATTGGGTTCGGGCTTGGATAGCTCAATTAGGTCTAAGTGGTTGATCAAACCAAATCAAGATTTGGTTAGATGGGATCAACAGTGCTTAAATTGACCAGCCTAATAGGATTAAGTCTGGATCAAGATCGAGTCACGTGAGTGATCGATCAAGCTAAGACCTAATTAGGCTTAGTGGTTGGAGTCTGGATTATAGTCTAACCCGATTGGTTCTGGCTCAATAATTTGGTATCTAAGGTAAGTTTGGCAGATACGACCGACTGATTTTTATTGAAAGCTACTCGACTCGAATGCATTCTTGTCGAGTTAATGGCATATCCCTTCCACCTATCTCACTTACTTGGCCATATTTGTTGGCTCAGTCCTGATCTGAGGTGGTCAATAATCTAAGCTAACCTATGCTACTATGTTAGTTATAATGGTTTTGACTATGTCAAGTCTAGTTTAATAGTTTAATGAGACCTAAATTAAATCTTTCTAAGAAAAGATAAGTCTAAGATCTTCCACCATTGTAGATGTGCGGGCCCTTTCCAGGGTTGATTGTTCTTGGCTGGTTACAGTGGTTTAGTTGCACTAGGAAGACGCAACCATGTCTATTAGGCATTGGATGCTATGGGCTGGAGGATGGATTGGGCTCAATATTTTAGAAATGGTGAGAGACTCAATTAGGAATCCAATCTGTCCAAATGGTGGGTCTGACTTAACTAAGAAGTGGATCAATATTCTGAACATGATGAGATTCATGAATTAGAGATCAAGTTTTGGTGCACCATGATTAGAGAATCATTGAATAAGAGTTGTTCACTCATTGGCTAATCCATCACCAATAACTATTAGGTGAGGTGATAAGTCAGTTGGTGGGATGGCACCACCCACTAGAAATCATTAATCATGGAGATTTTTGCATCTCTACAGAGGAAGTGTAGGGATCCAAGAAAATAGTGGAAGCTAATTTGTTTAAAAATAAAACTCCTAAATAAATTGGTCAAGTCTTATTTACAATATCTAACTAGAAACTTTGACTCTCTATAGAAAAATATCTGCATCTAACCCACTAGTATGAATCCTAGACACCCATAGACTGATTGGATCAAATTGCAAGGATTGGCTTCGGAACTTCAAAATCATTTTGGGTTCCAAGAAGTTAACTCATGTATTGGATCAGGACCCTCCCACCTTACCAGCTCATTCATCCGCTAAATAGAGAGCATCTCTTGATAAGTGGACGGACGAAGGTAACAAGGCCAGATATTATATGTTGGGCTCGATGTCTGATGAGCTTCAGTGCCAACATGAAGATATCAGATCTGCCCACCAAATGTTGGCTCACCTATAAGAGATGTTTGGTGAACAAAGTCGCACAGCCAAGTATCAAGTCACTAAATGACTATTCAAGGCTAAAATGCGTGATGGGCAGTCAGTCAAAGATCATTGTCTGATGATGATCAAGGACTTGGAAGAACTTGAGAAGCTCAGAGTGAAGTTGGACCTGGATCTACAGAATGATATAATTCTGCAATCCTTGACTGATGCATATGGATAGTTCATCATGAACTATCATATGCATAAACTTCAAAATTTTCTGGCCGAACTTATGAACATGCTGGTTACTGCTGAGCTTTCTACGAAAGGTTCAAAAGGCTCAGTACTTGCTATAGAACGGACTTCTTCTAAGAGAAAGTTTTTTAGAAAGAAGAATAAGTCTATGAAAAAGCAGAAAGTGGAGGAAGGAAAGAAGAAAAAGGTAGAGCTGAAGAAGAAGACCGCTGACAAAGAAAAGTATTTTCATTGCAATACTGACGGCCACTGAAAGCGAAACTGCCCTACTTACCTGGCCACCCTGAAGAATAAGAAGGAAGCAGGTCCTTCTGGAGGTTTGCTCGTTGTTGAATCTAATCTTATGATTTCTTCTGCATCTAGTTGGGTGCTTGACTCTGGTTCTAGTGCTCATTTATGCACTTCTATACAGGATCTTGAGGATAGCAGGAGGCTGAGGGATGGCGAGATGATCCTACACGTCGAAAATGGAGTAAGAGTTGCTACCGTAACCATGGGAACATACCCTCTTCGACTATCATCTGGTTTAGACTTAGTTTTAAAAGATTGTTATTATGTGCCTGCAACAAGCAGAAATTTGATTTCTATTTTATGCCTAGCACTAGAAGGCTATGTAATTAGTTTTCCTAAGGACCATTGTAACATTCTTTATAAAAAAAATAAAATTGTAAGTAGCTTTTTTATTAATGATCTTTACCAGTTACATATTGATGTATCTGTTCTTAATATCAAGCAAAATGTGAATGTCATGAAATGACCTAGGGATAGTCCAAATGATAGATATCTATGGCACCTAAGACTAGGTCATATAACAGAAAATAGGATTAACAAATTAGAGAAAATCAGGCTATTGAGTCCGTTGACTTTTGTCATATCCAATTTATGAATCTTATCTTCATGGCAAAATGACTAAGCTCCCTTTTATAGGATATGGGGAAAGGGCCATAGATCTTCTTATGCTAGTACATACTGATGTGTGTGGCCCATTTGATGTGCCGGGTAGAGGCAACTTTGTCTACTTCACAATCTTTATCGATAATTTATCTAGTTATGGGTATGTGTATCTTATGAGATATAAGTCTAAAGATTTTGAAAAGTTCAAGAAATTCAGACATGAAGTAAAAAAGCAAACTGAAAAATTCATTAAGATTCTTTGATCAGATCGAGGAGGTGAATTTCTTATCAAAAATTTTTGGACTATCTCAAAAAAATAACATAGTCTCTCAATGGACTCCACCAGGAATACCTCAACTCAACGGGATTTCTGAACGGAGGAACCGGACCCAATTAGATATGGTCTAATCCATGATGAGCTTCACAGACCTTCCTAATTTTTTTTGGGGATACTGTTTGTTAACTACAATATACTTACTGAATAGGGTTCCTTCTAAAATTGTTTCTACCATACCGTATGAGAAATGATATGGTAAGAAATCAAGTCTGAGTCATCTTAGAATTTAGGGTTGTCCGGCTCATGTCAAAAGACAATAAGCAAACAAGTTAGACTTTTGATCCTTTAGAGCTCGATTTATAGAATATCCTAAAGAATTATTAAGATATTATTTCTACATTCTAGAAGATCATAATGTGATTGTGAGTCGACATGCCATCTTTCTTAAAAAATAGTTTATTCAAGATAGCGATATTGGAAAGTAGATCAAGCTCGTTGAGAAAGTCTCACAAGAGCAATGAGCTAAGTACCAAATGAAACCAAATCAGGTTGAGCCAATACAATCACTATCTCCTCCACCTCATAGATTGAAAAGAAATTCCCATCCCCCTGAGAGGTACTTCGGTACTATTTCAGAGAAAGTGGAGGAAATATTTCTCATAGGTAATGAGGTTCATGGTGATGATCCCAAGACCTATAATGAGACGATATCGGATATCGACTTCGAGAAATGGTTAGAGGCAAATGAAATCAAAAATTAACTTGATACACTCAAACCAAGTCTAGATCTTAGTAGATCTACTAGAAAGTATAGTACCTATTGGGTGTAAATGGATCTACAAGAAAAAGATTGGTGCAGATGGGAATGTAGAGACATTCAAAGCTAGATTAGTGGCAAAAAGTTATAGTCAATGCAAAGACATTGACTATCAGGATACCTTTTCGCCAGTAGCTATGCTAAAATTCATCCGCACATTGCTTGCTATTGTAGCCTATTTTGATTATGAAATATGGCAAATGGACGTGAAAACGATATTCTTAAATGGATATCTTAAGAAAGATATCTATATGGAACAGTCGCTAGGTTTCACATCCAGTTATACTGATCATAAGATATGCAAGCTGCAAAGATCCATATATGAACTTGAGCAAGCATCTCAAGCTGGAATACTCATTTCAATGATGTGATCAAATTATTTGATTTCATCAAGAACGAGGAGGAATCATGTGTCTTTAAAAAGATCAGTGAGAGTGCTATTGTCTTCCTCGTATTGTACGTGGATGATATCCTCCTTATTGGGAATGATATTTTCATGTTGACCATGGTTAAAATGTGGTTATCTAAAGAATTCTCCATGAAAGATCTAGGTAAAACATCCTTTATTATAGGAATTAAGGTCTATGGAGATAGACCGAATAGGATGCTAGGACTTTCATAGAAGATGTACATAGAGAAAATGCTAAAGAGGTTTAGCATGGAAAACTCTAAGAGGGGTTTGGTACCCTTCAGACATGGCATTCATCTTTCTAAGAAGATGTGCCCTAGCACATCTGAGAAAATAGAATGCATGAGCAAGATCCCTTATGCTTCAGCAATAGGAAGCCTCATGTAAGCCATGTTATGCACATGACCTGATATAGCCCATGCTGTGAGTGTCACAAGTAGATATCAGTCGAATCGAGGTGAAGAATACTGGACTTCTCTGAAATGTATCCTTAAGTACTTGAGAAGAACTAAGGATATGTTGTTGGTTTTGAAAATGGAGAACTCTAAGTCTAAGGGTATACAGACTCGGATTTTATATCCAATGTTGATGATCAAAAGTCGACATCTGGGAGTCTATTTGTGTATAATCGTGGTGTTGTCAATTGAAAGAGTTTCAAGCAGACTGTGATAGCAGATTCCATCATGGAAGCAGAATATATTGCTACGTCAGAAGCTGCGAAGGAGGCATTCTGGTACAAGAAGTTTGCCACAGAGATTGGAGAGATGCCATTCCTCTATACTGCGATAATAATAGTGCCATAGCCCTTGCTAAGGAGTCGAGGTCTCACCAAAAATTCAAGCACATCGAGCGGCGATACCACCTCATCCACAATTACCTTGAGAAGGATTACATCGAGGTCAAAAGAGTCGACTTCGCAAATAATGCGGCAGACCCACTTATAAAGCCGTTGGACCAGCAGAAGATCAAAGCCCACCTTGAAAAGATTGGACTTAGATTTGTAACCAATTGACTTTAGGTCAAGTGGGAGTTTGCTAGATACGTGTGCCTTAGAAGCTAGAATTGGCTAACACTTATAATATACGTATAGGGGCAAAATTATAATTTTGATAATAAATAATAAAATATATTATTTTCTATCATAAATGTGTATTTAGTGTCTGTGATACATCCGTTGAGTTAATGGTAATAATAATTCTTATTTTCAAGAGTTAAAAATTTAAGACAAGAATTTTCATTATTAACTCATAAAATGCTCCTGACCGTAGGATCGTCATGAAGATGATGACTGATCTGGAAGGTTGGTGTATAATCGCTTCTTTATAGTAGATGAGTCTTGAGTCTACGGTGTAGAGATACCGAAGTGAGAGTATAGGTACTCGTTAGAGAACAAGGGTACTGAGCATAACAACCTCGAGTAGTCATATGGAGGTCTACCTTCTCGTCGAAAAATAGCTCGAAGTTGTAGTGGTGTGTCTAGTTCTTTGATCTGAGGTACATCGAGAGTTCACATTGAGGGTGTTATAGTTTGACTATACCATAACTCGGTCTCCTAGTCATTTAGAACCCTGAGGTGTATGTTGGCTATAGCATGTTCATTGTAGGAATTGGATTGCACCAAGAGGGAATCTATCTACGTCGGTAGATGAGGAGCAGCCCTATGATGATCATGAGAATCAAGTCCATAAGCCCATGGCCATGGTAGAGAGTGAAATAATAAGAAAGAGTTTCTATTAATGTTTTCACATCGGACTTGAATCAAATGATTAAATCATATGACAGAAATTAGGGTTTGACGAGTTCACCTTAACCCTAATCTGATTAGAGCTCAAGATAGAAGAACTTAATCATATAGATAACTGCTTCGAGAGGTTCATTTTTAGTTTTGATGGATTGCTACCATATACTGCTAAGTATCATTGATGGATTTTGGGAGCAATTAGAGTGATTTAGATGATCGATCATTCTAGTTGTCTGAATCAGAAAAGTTTCTGATCCATCGAAAGGTGTTTCGATGATGTCGATGATAGAGATCATGACATATCCCATTATCATATAGAACTGAACTTAACTAGATCATACAAATAAGGGTTTGGATCTGGATATCATCAATTGAACTAACTTAGTTCAATTGATTTGAATTAGATTCAATTAGGTTCAAGAAAATCATGCAAGCACATGATTAAGCTTAATGTTCTCCTTCAATTATCAATAAAAGTTGTCTTGACTGAGCCAAATGTGTTTATGCTCACTCAGGTACCTTTACTTAGTCTGACTGGAGCTTGTCTAGATCAGAAAAGGATTGTCTTAATTTATGAGATAAATTGAAGATAACACCTGCCATTTTTCATCACCTGCTAATTATTGTCTTTTGACTTTGGTCAAACATTAACCTTTGACACTTAGATATCTGCCCATGTGTCATGCACTCATAGGAGAGCAGATAGGGGCTTGTCCCCTTGCTAGAAAATGAAAAGAAGAGGATGCATGCCTAGGAAGGCATGCATTCAAGAATAGGGATGCCTGGAGTCCCATACAAATGGGACTCCAGGTTGCTTCTTGGAATCAACTTAGGTGGCGCAAAAGGACTCTACTTTGACTAGTCTTTGCACCACCTAAGGATGATTTAGAGGGGCTCTCAACTGATTGAATTAGGTGATGTCATCCCATCAATTAAATTTGGATCTAATTGCACGAAGTGACGTGATTGGCCGAGATGATGTAGCACTGCATGGCGCAGCAGGATCTATAAAAACCCTATCTACGCCAAGCTTTAAAAAAAAAACAAAAATATCCCATGCCACAAGGCTGACCCTCTCCCTCCTCCATGTCATCTTTAGGTCCCCTCTCTCCTCTCCACGCCCAAGGAGATTTGGGCTCCAATTTGGTGCGATCCAGATAAGAGAAAGGTGACGAGAAAGAAAGAAGGCAGCACTGCTGCAAGAGACGATTCTAGATCTTCAAAAAGTGTTTTGAAGATCCTCCAAATTAGATCCAGATCCGACATTTGGAGAGATGATAAAAAAGGAGAAGAACTTCAGATCTAGCCTAAGTAGATACCAGTAGAGACCAGGCACTTGCGTGGCTAGATCCAGAACCTCAGATAATCAGTAGGATCATCACAGGATAATCTGATTACCTAAGAAAAGGTACAAAATAAAATTAAATTAAATTTATTTTTATTTTATTTTATTAGATCTATAAAATTAAATTTGAAATATCTTAGATCTAATCTAGATTCAAAAGAAAAAATTTTTGAAATATCTTTCTTGATCCAATCAGATCTGAACGAACCTGATCTGAAAAATCTAGATTTTTTCTTCTAGGGCGTCCAACATAGAAGTCTCCTTTGACTAGGTTTTGACCTAGTCTTACAATAAAAGGTGGACGCCTCTTATGAGATGGTTTAAGGATGTAAAAAATTATAAAAAAATTATAAAAAATTAGAGGAGAAGGAGGAGAAGGTGTAGAGGATTTGTGATGCCAAGATTCTTGGAGAAGAGCCCTCAATTAAAACATCAAAGGTTGATGTCTTGAAGAGACATGGTAAGAGAAAATTATCTTCTCTTATATTTTTCTTTTATGTTTCTTTTTTTTTATTTTATTTATAATTTTTATATGATAGAAATTTGAGAGAGAGAGAGAGAGGAAGGGCTTAAGAAAAGATGGCACCAAGATCCTTAGAGAAAAGATCTTCATCTAGACATCAATCATTGATGTCATGAAGGCACAAAGGTAAGAGAAGATTATCTTCTCTTTATTTTCTTTTGAGTATCTTCTTCTTCATTATTTTATGTGATTTTTATATGATAAAGATCTGAGAGAGAGAGAGAGAGAGAGGAAGAGGGCATGGAATTTGTGCTCCAAGATGTTGGGGCATCGTGATCATTTTTGGACATGATCTGATCATGTCCTGATGCGAGAAGAAGAAGAGAAGAAGGTCTTCTCTTAGGATTTCCTTGATAGCCCTTCTTCTTAATTTTATTTATGAGATTTTTATGAGAGAAATATGAGGGTGTGATATCTAAAAATTTAAAAAAAAATCCAAAGTAGAAGGTCTCCTCTGATCCTAGCATAGAGGTGTTTTCAGGACATCAACTATTGATGTCCTAAAAGAGAAGATTTATCTTCTCCTAGGGTGTTTTCATATATCTTTTTATTTTTATTTTATGGAAGATCTAAGGGTTGGATTCCTCCCTTATTCCTCCTCATGTTCTTCATCTCTTGGATTGTCCAAGAGATCCAAAGAACATGTATTTGATTAACCATCAGGAGGGATCCACGAGAAGCTAGCACTTCGAGCGAATCTTCATTCAACGAACCTTCAATTAATGTTGCAGGTTTGTGTGGATCATCTGTAGAGGTCGGATGCTTATGCGGCTCTAAAGGCAACAACAGATTCAACCATGGAGTTCTCGACCCATGCAAAGGTAAGAGATCTGATCTCTTGATGACCTAGATGTGATCTAAGGTTAGATCTAGAATTATTCTAAATTTAGGTATTGATATGATCAATATGACTTATAATTAATTTAATTTTAGATTTATGTTTATATCATAACATGTTATAGATTCTTGATGTAGAGTTTTGTAATTTGATTATATGCATGTTGTAGATTAAATAGTTTAATCTATGTCTTCCGCTGCTCTATATTTCGAAAAAATTTTGAAATCCATGCATGAAACCCTGCAAATTTTCTATCAGTGGTATCAAAATATCTAGGTTCTATTATAACATATTTATATATGCTTTAGATTAAATTTAAAAATTAAAGTTAATTAAAGATCGCATATACTGCCATAAGGTTGTCCTGTTGTAAGGTTAACCCCTTACAATGAAAAGGTTATCCTAGTATGTGCTAATCTAAATCAAAATCATGAATTATTTAGATTAGATCTAAAAAAATTTATGATTTAATTTTTTAATTTAAATATAATATTTATTAGATATTAGTGAAGGGAAATCCTGATTTCCCGGTCCAGGTTCGTCCAGATTTGATTAGATCAAGAGATATATTTCAAAATTTTTCTCTTGATCTCAATCAGATCTTGATATATTTCAGATCTGATTCTTATTATTTTAACAAATAAAATAAAATAAGATAAATTAAATCAAATTTAATTTACCTGATTTGGGTAATCCTATTACCCTGTAGATGATCCTGATTGTAGCGGAAGGTTCTGGATCTTAGCCACGCAAGCGCCTGGCCTCTACCGGTATCCACTTGGGTTGGATCTGGAGAACCTCTTCTTCTCTATCACACCTCCAAAAATCAGATCTGGATCTGATTTGGAGGATCTTCAAAACTGTTTTGAAGATCTGCAGTCGTCCTTTTGCAGCAGCGCAGCCTTCTTGCTTTTGATCGCCTTTCCTTGATCTGAATCGCACCAAACTAAGTCCAAAACACTTTTGGACGTGGAGAGCAAGGGGAGAAGAGAGTATGGCGTGGAGAAGGAGGGGAGAGGCAGCCTTGGACGTGGGAAATCTCTTTCAATAAGACTTTGATTAGGGTTGGGCGCAGGGTCTTATTTATAGACTAAGCGTGATCCAACTCTTCTTCCTCTCAACCAATCACAACCCTTTGTGAAATCAGATCTAAATCTGATTGGTTGAAAAAGAGACCCCTGGATTCCTCCTTAGAGGGCGCCTAAGACCAGTCAAACTGGATTCTTAGTAGAACTCTGATTGGAATCCAAAAGGGAGGTGGAGTCCTTGTCCAACAAGGACTCCTAGGCGCCTCCTACTTGGGCTCACGCCACCCTTGGCGTGCGCCCTTCTCCTTGCCAGGTTCTGGCAGGGGGACAAGCCCCCACCAGCTCTCCAATAGGTGCATGACATGTGGTCAAAAGTCAAAGGGTCAATGGTCAACGTTTGACCAGTCAAAGGTAGACTTTTGACCAAAGTCAAAGAACAAGAAATGGCAGGTGACCAAAAATGGCAGGTAATGTCTTACAAATAAGACAACCTATTCTGACTTGGACAACCTCCAGTCAGACCATATGAAGGCCTCTGATTGAGCACAAACTCCTTTGGCTCAGTCAGGACAACTTATTTATGATAGTAAAAGAAGAACGTTAGGTTCAATCGAGTGCTAGCACGATTTCCTTGAACCTAATTGAATCTCATTCAGATCAATTGAACTAGATCAGTTCAATTGATGATCACCAGATTCAAACCCTTGTTTGTGTGACCCAGTTAGGTTCAGTTCTGTATGGTAATGGGATATGTCATGATCTCTATCATAGACATCATCGAAACTCCTTTCGATGGATCAAAACTCTTCTGATTCGAATAGCTAGAATGATCGATCATCTAAATCATTCTAATTGCTCCCAAAATCCACCAGTGACACCTAGCAGTATATGGTGGCAACCCATCAGAGCTGAATGCGAACCTCTTGGTGCAGCTACCTGTGTGATTCAGTTCTTCTATCTTGAGCCCCGATCAGATTAGGGTTAAGGTGAACTCGTCAAACCCTAGTCTCTGTCATATGATGTAATCATTCGATTCGAGTCCAGTGTGAAAATATAAATAGAAACTCTTTCTATTATTTCACTCTGCCATGGCCATGGGCTTCAGGACTTGATTCTCATGATCATCATAGGGCTACTCCTCTACCACCGAGGTAGATAGATCCCATCTTGATGCAATCCAGTTCCTACAATGAACATGTCACAGCCAACATACACCTCAGGGTTCCATATGGCTAGGAGACCGAGTAATGGTGTAGTCAAACTATAACACCCTCAAGGTGAACTGCCGATGCATCTCAGGTCAAAGAACCAGACACACTACTGCAGCATCGAGTCAGTCATTGACGAGAAGGTAGACTCCCTAATGACTACTCGAGGTGGTCACGCTCAGTGCCCTCGTTCTCTAACGAGTACCTGTACTCTCGCTCCGGTGTCTCCACACCGTAGACTCAAGACTCATCTACTAAAGAGAAGCGATCGTACACCAACCTTTCGGATCAATCACCATCCTCGTGATGATCCTATGGTCGGGAGCTGTTTATGAGTTAATAATGATTATTCATGTCTTAAATTTTCAACTCTTGAAAATATGAATTATCATTACCATTAACTCAAAGGATGTATCACAGACACTAAATACACATGTGTGATAGAAAATAACCCATTTCATTAATTATAGTCAAAATTACAATTTTGCTCCTAGAAGTGTATTACAAGTGTCAGCCAATTCTGGCTTCTAGGGCACATATATCTAACAATTAGATCTATTTTAGATTATTTAGATTAGATCTAAATAAGATCAGGATTGCACATACTGCCATAAAGTTGTCCTACTATAAGGTTTACCCCTTACAGTAGAAAGGTTGTCCTAATATGTACTTATCCGAGAAACCTAAGTTATAAATATGTTAGATGAGATCTAATATGATTTATGATTTATTTTTATATTTTAAATTTAATTTTAAATTATTTATGATCTGATCCACATGATGTGTTTTATGTTTAGATCTAGATCCTCTTATTACATATGTTGATATGTAATTTTTGTTTTGAATCTAAAATGTATATGTATGACATATTTATTTTATAGAAATTAAATTACAAACTTACTTTCTATAAAATTTTAGATTTGAAATCCTAGGATATGATCTAAATAATGAAACAAATCAGATCTAAAACTATATATTGAATATGATTCAATACGGTTTGAAAATGTTTCAAACAATGAAATCAGAAACTAGTTCTAAGATTCCATAAACCTACAATAAGACATGAACTAAATTGAGAATTAAGTGATTATTTAGGATCTAGGTTTGTGATTTAAAAATCCTAAGATAATTTCATAATACATGGGTTAAAGAAAAATGGGTTAGCTTTGATCAGGTCCTTAACTGGGTTATACCTAGAGTTAGATTAAATATGGACATAGTTAAGAAATTGATCAAACCTAATTAATAGTTAATTAAGATTAGGCCATTTCTATAGATCACTTCAATAGTTGTAGTTGATCAAAGTCCATACATCTAACAAATGGATGCTGATCATGGCTCAGCGGTCGAGCTCAAGTCTTTAGGCAGACCAAATCAAAGCTGACAAACCAATTGGTATTTAAGATAAGTTTGGCATCCCAGATCGATGGTTTTTAATTGGCAGCCTGCTTATCTAGTCATTTCTGATGGTGTCTAAGGCAAGTCTTGACAGACCCTTCCACCGATCTTACTTACCTGGCCAATGTGGTTAACCAAGTTTTTGATTAGGTTGCTCATTGATTCGTGCTAACCCATGTCACATAGAAAATCAGTGAGACTGATTTTATTCAGTAAGACTAATTTAGGTGCCCATGGACCGTAATTGATCCTAGTCCTCATCAGTGACTTGCGAAGTTAGTGGGAGGACTTGACTTGGTGAAGTCAATGGGAGCAAATTGGTCCATGTCCTTTCTATCCTTAAATCACTAATAATTTAAATCTTCTAAAATTATTAGGTCCTTAAAATGACAATGTTATGGGGATAATGGAGTCAAAGCCTCCCATTAAGGTGTTTGATAATGGATCCATTAACTCAATAATCATTAGAGGCCCAAAGGCCTAGTGCTTGTTGACTAATGGAATTACCATCCATCATATGATGACTTGGATGTGTCTCTCTAATGGTGGTTGGGTTGGCCAACCAAAGTTGGATCTGATCATTAATTGGTTGGATGCGCCAAGAATGGTCATGTTAATGGTTGAACCTAACTGGATCTTTTTCTGAGAAGACCAAAGCCAACTGATCAGGGCCTAGGAAAAAATTAAAATTACTAGAAATTATTTAGAGAAATAATTTATTATGAACCCACCCCTAGATGTACATGGATTGATCAACCAAAGTTGGGCTTGTGTGCAGTCTATATAGATTCTAGAATCCACTAAGAAATTTGGGTAATTCTTCGAATTAGAGGTAGAGGCTATCGATTTGAATAAAATAGTGGAATAATCTTTTAATTAAAGTTCACATCTTTAGATTTAATGAATCAATTACTAATTAAATTTTGATTTTTCTTTGTATAGATATGCCCACTTTTCTTTCACTCCGATCATTGTTAGACAATGATAAACTGGTGGGATCCAACTTTAGCAGCTGGTATCGTAAGTTAAAAGTTATCCTGGAGCATGAACGGATCTTGTACGTGTTGATAGATCCAGCACCTGAGGAGCCAGCTCCAAATGCATGGGGGTCAGCTAGAGATACTTATCAGAAGTGGCTCAGTGACCAAACCATGATGCGTTGTATTATGCTGGCGGCTATGAAAGATAAGTTCAGTCGCAAGTTCGAGACAACTTAGCCAAAAGACATGTTTCAAGTGTTAAAGAAGTCTTTTGGCACACCCGATGATGTTCAGAGGCAAACGACTAATTGTACCATCCTTAATACCAAGATGAGAGATGGAGCTTCAGTCACCAATCATATACTGTACATGATCGAACTAATGGAGCATTTGAGCAAGCTCGACTTTCTCTTACATGAGCAGCTGAGGAAAGATGCATTATTGAACTCACTGCCCAAGTCTTATATCCCATTTCTCACTCATTATAGAATGACAAAGCCTGAAGTTAACTACCATGGATTATTGGGGTTACTTTAAAACTTTGAGAAAGATCACCAGCTCTACAAGGAGTTGATGAACTTAGTGAAAAGTTCATCTTTTGGTTCTCAACCCTTTAAGAAAGGAAAGAAGAATAAGAAGAAGAAGTCCAAGAAGGTGCAAGTTCAAACTGGAACATCTATGCAGGGCTAGACCAAAAAGATAAAGTCTGATAAGAGTCAAGTTGAGTGCTTCTTCTGTAAGAAGTGGAGGCACTGGTGAAGGAAAATCCTGATTTTTCGTTCCAGGTTCATTCAAATCAGATTAGATCAAGAGAAATATTTCAAAATTTTTTTTTTTGATCTGTATCAGATCTGAGATGTTTCAGATCTGATTAATATTATTTTAATAAATAAAATAAATAAGAATAAATTAAATCAAATTTAATTTACCTGATTTGGGTAATTCTATTACCCTGTTGATGATCCTGTATGCAGCGGAAGGTTCTGGATCTAGCCACGCAAGCATCTGGCCTCTATCGGTATCCACTCAGGCTAGATCTGGAGATCCTCTTCTTCTCTATCATGTCTCCAAAAATCAGATCTGGAGGATCTTCAAAACTTCTTTTGAAGATCAGCAGTCATCCTTTGCAACAGCGCAGCCTTCTTGCTTTTGATTGCCTTTCTCTTGCTTGAATCGCACTAACAAAAATCCAAAACTCCTTTTGGACATGGAGAGCAAGGGGAGAAGGTGGTTTGGCATGGAGAAGGAGGGGAGAGGCAGCCTTGGGGTGTATAGAAACTCTTAGCTTCAATCTCATATCAATCTGAGTTAGGTACAGGGTCTTATTTATAGACTAGCTGTGATCCAACTCCTCTTCTTCCCAATCAATCACAACCTTTTGTGAAATCAGATCTAAATCTGATTAGTGAGAATAGAGCTCCTGGATTCCTCCTTAAAGGGCGCCTAAGATCAGTCAAAGTTGGTTTTAGGGAGAACTCTAATTGGAATCCAAAAAGGAGATGGAGTCCTTGTCCAACAAGGACTCCTAGGCGCCTCCAACTTGGGCACATACCAAGGGTGGTGTGCGCCCTCTTCCATGCCAGGTTCTGGCAGGAGGACAGGCCCCCACCAGCTCTTCAATAGGTGCATGACATGTGGTCAAAAGTCAAAGTATCAATGGTCAATGTTTGACCAGTAAAAGGTAGACTTTTGACCAAAGTCAAAGAACAAGAAATGGCAGATGACCAAAAATGGCAGATAATGTCTTACAAAATAAGACAACCTTCTCTAACTTGGACAACCTCCAGTCAGACCATATGAAGGCCTCTGATTGAGCATAAACTTCTTAGGCTCAGACAGGACTACTTATTTATGATAGTAAAAGAAGAACGTTAGGTTCAATCGAGTGCTAGCACGATTTCCTTGAACCTAATTGAATCTCATTCAGATCAATTGAACTAGATTAGTTCAATTGATGATCACCAGATTCAAACCCTGATCCTGTATGCAGCGGAAGGTTCTAGATCTAGCCATGCAAGTGCCTGGCCTCTACCGGTATCCACTCGGGCTGGATCTGGAGATCCTCTTCTTCTCTATCACATCTCCAAAAATTAGATCTGGATCTGATCTGAAGGATCTTCAAAACTTCTTTTGAAGATCAGCAGTTGTCCTTTGCAACAGCGCAGCCTTCTTGCTTTTGATCGCCTTTCTCTTGCTTGAATCGCACTAACAAAAATCCAAAACTCCTTTTGGACGTGGAGAGCAAGGGGAGAAGGTGGTTTGGTGTGGAGAAGGAGGGGAGAGGCAGCCTTGGGGCATATGGAAACTCTTAGCTTCAATCTCATATCAATCTGAGTTGGGTACAGGGTCTTATTTATAGACTAAGCTGTGATCCAACTCCTCTTCTTCCCAACCAATCACAACCCTTTGTGAAATCAGATCTAAATCTGATTGGTGGGAATAGAGTCCCCTAGATTCCTCCTTAGAGGGTGCCTAAGACCAGTCAAAGTTGGTTCTTAGAAGAACTCTAATTGGAATCCAAAAGGGAGATGGAGTCCTTGTCCAACAAGGACTCCTAGGCGCCTCCAACTTGGGCACACGCCTAGGGTGGCGTGCGCCCTTCTCCTTGCCAGGTTCTGGCAGGGGGACAGGCCCCCACCAGCTCTCCAATAGGTGCATGACATGTGGTCAAAAGTCAAAGTGTCAATGGTCAACGTTTGACCAGTCAAAGGTAGACTTTTGACCAAAGTCAAAGAACAAGAAATGGCAGGTGACCAAAAATGGCAGGTAATGTCTTACAAAATAAGACAACCTTTTCTGACTTGGACAACCTCCAGTCAGACCATATGAAGGCCTCTGATTGAGCACAAACTCCTTTGGCTCAGACAGGACAACTTATTTATGATAGCAAAAGAAGAACGTTAGGTTCAATCGAGTGCTAGCACGATTTCCTTGAACCTAATTGAATCTCATTCAGATCAATTGAACTAGATCAGTTCAATTGATGATCACCAGATTCAAACCCTTGTTTGTGTGACCCAGTTAGGTTCAGTTCTGTATGGTAATGGGATATGTCATGATCTCTATCATCGACATCATCGAAACTCCTTTCGATGGATCAGAACTCTTCTGATTCGAACAGCTAGAATGATTGATCATCTAAATCATTCTAATTGCTCCCAAAATCCACCAGTGACACCTAGCAGTATATGGTGGCAACCCATCAGAGCTGAATGCGAACCTCTTGGTGCAGCTACCTGTGTGATTCAGTTCTTCTATCTTGAGCCCCGATCAGATTAGGGTTAAGGTAAACTCGTCAAACCCTAGTCTCTGTCATATGATGTAATCATTCGATTCGAGTCCAATGTGAAAATCTAAATAGAAACTCTTTCTATTATTTCACTCTGCCATGGCCATGGATTTCTGGACTTGATTCTCATGATTATCATAGGGCTGCTCCTCTACCACCGAGGTAGATAGATTCCATCTTGATGCCATCCAGTTCCTACAATGAACATGCTATAGCCAACATACACCTCAGGGTTCCATATGGCTAGGAGATCGAGTAATGGTGTAGTCAAACTATAACACCCTCAAGGTGAACTGCCGATGCACCTCAGGTCAAAGAACCAGACACACTACTGCAGCATCGAGTCAGTCATTGACGAGAAGGTAGACTCCCTAATGACTACTCGAGGTGGTCACGCTCAGTGCCCTCGTTCTCTAACGAGTACCTGTACTCTCGCTCCGGTGTCTCCACACCATAGACTCAAGACTCATCTACTAAAGAGAAGCGATTGTACACCAACCTTTCGGATCAATCACCATCCTCGTGATGATCCTATGGTCAGGAGCAATTTATGAGTTAATAATGATTATTCATGTCTTAAATTTTCAACTCTTGAAAATATGAATTATCATTACCATTAACTCAAAGGATGTATCACAGACACTAAATACACATATGTGATAGAAAATAACCCATTTATTGATTTTAGTCAAAATTATAATTTTGCCCCTAGAAGTGTATTACAAGTGTCAGCCAATTCTGGCTTCTAGGGCACATATATCTAACAATCTCCCACTTGTCCTAAAGCCAATTGGCTACAAGTCTAAGTCCCATCTTCTCAAGGTGGGCTTCGATCTTCTGCTGGCCCAACGGCTTTGTAAGTGGGTCTGCCACATTATCTATGGAGTTGACTCTCTTGACCTCGACATAACCCTTTTCGAGGTAATCGTGGATGAGGTGGTATCACCATTTGCTTGGAACTCTTCCAGCTGACAGCACCACCATTGCACACAAACAGTCTGCCAGATGTCGACTTTCGATCATCTATATCAGACATGAAATCTGAGTCTGTGTATCCCTGGACTTGGAGTTCTCCATTACCAAAGACCAACATCATATCCTTAGTTCTTCTCAAGTACTTAAGGATACATTTCACAGAAGTCCAGTGTTCTTCACCTGGATTTGACTGATATCTGCTTGTGACACTCACAGCATGGGCTATATCAGGTCGTGTACATAGCATGGCATACATGAGGCTCCCTATTGCAGAAGCATAAGGGATCTTGCTCATGCGTTCTATTTCCTCAGGTGTGCTAGGGCACATCTTCTTGGAAAGATGAATACCATGTCTGAAGGGTATTAATCCCCTCTTAGAGTTTTCCATACTAAACCTCTTTAGTACTTTCCTCTATGTACATCTTCTGTGAAAGTCCTAGCATCCTATTCGGTCTATCCCTATAGACCTTAATTCCTAGAATAAAGGATGCTTCACCTAGGTCTTTCATGGAGAATTCCTTGGACAACCACATTTTGACTGATCGTCAACATGGGAATATCATTCCCAATAAGGAGGATGTCATCCACGTACAATACGAGGAAGACAACAGCGCTCCCACTGACCTTTTTGAAAACACACATGGTTCCTCTTCATTTTTGATGAAACCAAACTTTTTGATCACATCATTGAAATGAGTGTTCCAGCTCCGAGATGCTTGCTTAAGTCCATATATGGACCTTTGCAGCTTGCAAACCTTGTGATCAGTATCACTGGATGTGAAACCTAGCGGCTGTTCCATATAGATATCTTCCTCAAGATATCCATTTAGGAATGCCATTTTCACGTCCATTTGCCATATTTCATAATCGAAATAGGCTGCAACGGCAAGCAATGTGCGGATGGATTTTAGCATAGCCACTGGGGAAAAGGTATCCTGATAGTCAATGCCTTCGCGTTGACTATAACCTTTTGCCACTAGTCTAGCCTTGAATGTCTCCACATTTCCATCTGCACCAATCTTTCTCTTGAAGATCCATTTACACCCAATAGGTACTATACCTTCTGGTGGATCTACCAAGGTCCAGACTTGGTTTGAGTGCATCGAGTCAATTTCTGACTGCATTGCCTCTAGCCATTTCTCGGAGTCGATATCTGATATCGCCTCATTGTAGGTTTTGGGATCATCACCATGAGCACCATTACCTACGAGGAACATTTTCTCTACTTCCTCTGAAATAATACCTAAGTATCTTTCAGGGGGATGGAAAACTCTTTCCGATCTACGAGGTGGAGGAGGTAGTGTTCTTATTGGCTCAACCTGATTTGGTTCCAATTGGTCCTTAGCTCGTTCCACTTGTGAGACTTTCTCATCAAGCTTGATCTGCTTTCCAATGCCGCTATCTTGAATAAACTATTTTTCAAGAAAGATGGCATGTCGACTCACAATCACATTGTGGTCTTCTGGAATGTAGAAATAGTATCCTAATGACTCTTTAGGATATCCTATGAATCGAGCTCTAAAGGACCTAAACTCTAACTTGTCCGCTTGTTGTCTTTTGACATGAGCCTGGACAACCCCAAATTCTGAGATGACTCAGACTTGGTTTCTTACCGTGCCATATCTCATACGGTGTGGTAGGAACGATTTTAGAGGGAACCCTATTCAGTAAATAGATTGAAGTTAACAATGAGTGTCCCCAAAGAAAATCAGGGAGGTCTGTGAAGCTCATCATGGATCGAACCATATCCAATAGAGTCCGATTTCTCCATTCTGAAACCCCATTGAGTTGAGGTGTTCCTGGTGGAGTCCATTGAGAGACTATGCCATTTTCCTTGAGATAGTCTAGGAAATTCTCGGCTAAGGTATTCACCTCCTCGATCTGATCGAAGAACCTTAATGGGTTTTCCAGTTTATTTTTCTACTTCATGTCTGAATTCTTTGAACTTTTCAAAAGCTTCAGACTTGTGTCTCATAAGATACACATACCCATACCTAGACAGATCATCGGTAAAGGTAATGAAGTAGACAAAATTGCCTCTAGCCGGCACATCAAATGGGCCGCACACATCAGTATGTACTAGGGCAAGGAGATCTGTGGCCCTTTCCCCATGTCCTACAAAAGGGAGTTTAGTCATTTTGCCTTGAAGACAAGATTCACAAGTTGGATATGACTCGAAAGTCAATGGACTCAATAGCCCATTTTTCTCCAATTTGTTGATCCTATCTTCTGCTATATGACCTAATCTCAGGTGCCATAGATATCTATCGTTTGGACTATCCCTAGGTCGTTTGGCATTCACGTTTTGCTCGATAGTTAAGAATAGGTACATCAATATGTAGCTGATAAAGACCATTAATAAGGAAACCATTTGCAATTTTATTTCTTTCATAAAGAATGTTACAATGGTCCTTAAAGAAGGTGATCACATAACCTTCTTGTGCTAAGCATGAAACAGAAATCAAATTCCTGCTAGCTGCAGGCACATAATAACAGTCTTTCAAAACTAAGTCTAAACCAGATGGTAATCGAAGAGGGTATGTTTCCACGGCTACTGCAGCAACTCTTGCTCCATTACCGACACGTAGGATCATGTCTCCATCCCTCAGCCTCCTGCTATCCTCAAGACCCTGCATAGAAGTGCACAGATGAGCACTAGAACCAGAGTCAAGCACCCAACTGGATGCAGAAGAAATCGTAAGGTTAGACTCAATAACGAGCATACCTCCAGAAGGACCTTCCTTCTTGTTCTTCAGGGTGGCCAGGTAAGTAGGGCAGTTCCGCTTCCAATGGCCGTCGCTGTTGCAATGGAAACACTTTCCTTTGACATCGGCCTTCTTCTTCGGCTCTGCCTTCTTCTTCTTTGATCCTTCCACCTTTTGCTTTTTCACAGACTTCTTTTTCTTTCCATAAGACTTTCTTTTGGAAGAAGTCCATTCCATAGCAAGAACTGAGCCTTTAGAACCTTTCATAGAAAGCTCAGCGGTAACCAGCATATTCATTAATTCGGCCAAGGAATTCTGAAGTTTATGCATGTGGTAATTCATGATGAATTGCCCATATGCATCAGTCAAGGATTGCAGAATAATATCGTTCTGCAGGTCCAAGTCAACTTCACACCGAGCTTCTCAAGCTCTTCCATGTCCTTGATCATTGTCAGACAGTGATCTTGGACTGACTGCCCATCACGCATCTTAGCCTTAAAAAGTCATTTCGTGACTTGATATTTGGCTGCGCGACTCTGTTCACCAAACATCTCCTGTAGGTGAGCCAACATTTGGCGAGCAGTCCCGATATCCTCATGTTGGCGCTGGAGCTCATCAGACATCGAGCCCAACATGTAATATCTGGCCTTATTATCTTCGTCTATCCATTTTTCCAGAGATGCTCTCTGTTCAACAGATGGACGGGCTGGTAAGGTGGGAGGGTCCTGGTCCAAAACATGGGTTAACTTCTCAGAACCCAAAATAATTTTGTAGTTTCTGAGCCAATCTTTATAATTGGGTCCGGTCAGTCTATGTGTGTCCAGGATACGTGCCAATGGGTTGGACGCAGACATTTTTCTGTAGAGAGTCAAAGATTCTAGTTAGATACTATAATTTTGACTTGACCAATTTATTTAGGGATTTTATTTTTAAACAAATTAGCTCCCACTATTTTCTCGGATCCCTACACTCCCTCTGTAGAGATGCAAAAATCTCCATGATTAATGATTTCTAGTGGGTGGTGCGGTCTCACCAACTGACTCATCACCTCACCTAACAGTTATTGGTGATGGGTTAGCCAATGAGTGAACAACTCTTGTTCAATGATTCTCTAATCATGGTGCACCCAAACTTGGTCTCTAATTCATGAATCTCACCGTATCCGAAATATTGATCCACTCCTTAGTTAAGTCAGACCCACCATTTGCATAGACTGGGTTCCTAATTGAGTCTCTCACCGTATCCAAAATATTGAGCCCAACTCATCCTCCAGCCCATAGCATCCAATGCCTAATAGACATGGTTGCATCTTTTCGGTGCAACTGAGCCACTGTATCCAGCCGAGAACAATCAACCCCGGAAAAGGGCCCGCACATCTACAATGGTGGAAGACCTCAGACTTAATCTTTTCTTAAGGAGAATTGATTCAGGTCTCATTAAACTAGACTTGGCTTAGTCATAACAATTATGACTAACCTAGTGGCATGGGTTAGCTCGGATTATTGACCACCTCAGATCAGAACTGTGTCAATAGATATGGCCAGGTAAGTGAGACCGGTGGAAGGAATATGCCATTAACTCGTACAAGAACGCATTCAGGTCGAGTAGCTTCCAATTAAAAATCAGTCGATCGTATGTGCCAAACTTACCTTAGACACCAAATTATTGAGTCAGAACCAATTGGGTTAGCCTACAATCCAGACTCTAACCTCTGAGCCTAATTAGGTCTTGCTTGATCGTGACTCGATCTTGACCCAGACTTAATCCTATTAGGCTGGTCAATTTAAGCATTGTTGATCCCATCTAACCAACTCTTGATTCGATTTGATCAACCGCTTAGACCTAATTGAGCTACCCAAGCCCGAACCCAGTATTATGAATATGTCTTAGATCTGAAATTCTCAATTTTAGACCTAATTAATATTTCATAAACTTAATTCTTAATTAAGTAGGGTTCATAAACAAAATATGCACAATAAATCCTAGGGTTTCAGGATCTAGGGTTTTGCAGAAAGTAAGTTTTGGGTTTTCTGATTAAGGACGAACACGCAGCACCCCTACACATCATAAGAACACCCCATCGAATGGAAAGAGAGGGCATTTAAACCCTTCTTCATTCTTATGATCGGACGGCCAAGAGGAATGCCTTAATCAGGAACATTCAATACTACAAAATAGTATCAGATCTATATCATATATCTCATATACAAAGTAGATCTAATCATGGCATATTTTGCATACATCTCATGTATCGAATCATGCATATTTTCAGATCTAAATTATCTCATAATAATTTAAAAATTAGATTTAAATTGATCTTATCAAAATAAACCCTAATCTAGACAACTATGTAGAACTATTCTACAACTAGTCTAGACATGCATCAATCACATCTCATATGATGTTTAAAATTAAATAATTTTATTTACTATTTTTTAGATGTTATTATAACTATTATAATATCAAAAAATAGTAAATAAATGGATCTAAAATATATTTTAATCAAATTAAATTAAAAACATGCAAGACCATTCTATAGAACTATTCTATTCTAGAACTAGCCATGCATATCTTCTAATCTTAGATCCTAATCATTTAATTTTAATTTTTTCTGATTTTAGATATGATCACATCTCTGATACTAGTTGAAGGAAAATCCTGATTTTTCGGTCCAGGTTCGTTCAGATCTGATCAGATCAAGAGATATATTTCAAAAATTTTCTCTTTGATCTATATCAGATTTGAGATATTTTAGATTTGATTAATATTATTTTAATAAATAAGAATAAATTAAATCAAATTTAATTTACCTGATTTGGGTAATCCTATTACCCTGTTGATGATCCTGTATGCAGCGGAAGGTTCTGGATCTAGCCACGCAAGTGCCTGGCCTCTACCGGATATCCACTCGGGCTGGATCTGGAGATCCTCTTCTTCTCTATCACATCTCCAAAAATTAGATCTGGATCTGATCTGGAAGGATCTTCAAAACTTCTTTTGAAGATCAGCAGTCGTCCTTTGCAACAGCGTAGCCTTCTTGCTTTTGATCGCCTTTCTCTTGCTTGAATCGCACTAACAAAAATCCAAAACTCCTTTTGGATGTGGAGAGCAAGGGGAGAAGGTGGTTTGGCATGGAGAAGGAGGGGAGAGGCAGCCTTGGGGCGTATGGAAACTCTTAGCTTCAATCTCATATCAATCTGAGTTGGGTACAGGGTCTTATTTATAGACTAGCTGTGATCCAACTCCTCTTCTTCCCAACCAATCACAACCCTTTGTGAAATCAGATCTAAATCTGATTGGTGGGAATAGAGTCCCCTGGATTCCTCCTTAGAGGGTGCCTAAGACCAGTCAAAGTTGGTTCTTAGAAGAACTCTAATTGGAATCCAAAAAGGAGATGGAGTCCTTGTCCAACAAGGACTCCTAGGCGCCTCCAACTTGGGCACACGCCTAGGGTGGCGTGCGCCCTTCTCCTTGCCAGGTTCTGGTAGGGGGATAGGCCCCCACCAGCTCTCCAATAGGTGCATGACATGTGGTCAAAAGTCAAAGTATCAATGGTCAACGTTTGACCAGTCAAAGGTAGACTTTTGACCAAAGTCAAAGAACAAGAAATGGCAGGTGACCAAAAATGGCAGGTAATGTCTTACAAAATAAGACAACCTTTTCTGACTTGGACAACCTCCAGTCAGACCATATGAAGGCCTCTGATTGAGCACAAACTCCTTTGGCTCAGACAGGACAACTTATTTATGATAGAAAAAGAAGAACGTTAGGTTCAATCGAGTGCTAGCATGATTTCCTTGAACCTAATTGAATCTCATTCAGATCAATTGAACTAGATCAGTTCAATTGATGATCACCAGATTCAAACCCTTGTTTGTGTGACCCAGTTAGGTTCAGTTCTGTATGGTAATGGGATATGTCATGATCTCTATCATTGACATCATCGAAACTCCTTTCGATGGATTAGAACTCTTCTGATTCGAACAGCTAGAATGATCGATCATCTAAATCATTCTAATTGCTCCCAAAATCCACCAGTGACACCTAGCAGTATATGGTGGCAACCCATCAGAGCTGAATGCGAACCTCTTGGTGCAGCTACCTATGTGATTCAGTTCTTCTATCTTGAGCCCCGATCAGATTAGGGTTAAGGTAAACTCGTCAAACCCTAGTTTCTGTCATATGATGTAATCATTTGATTCGAGTCCAATGTGAAAATCTAAATAGAAACTCTTTCTATTATTTCACTCTACCATGGCCATCGATTTCTGGACTTGATTCTCATGATTCATCATAGGGCTGCTCCTCTACCACCGAGGTAGATAGATTCCATCTTGATGCAATCCAGTTCCTACAATGAACATGCTATAGCCAACATACACCTCAGGGTTCCATATGGCTAGGAGACCGAGTAATGGTGTAGTCAAACTATAACACCCTCAAGGTGAACTGTCGATGCACCTCAGGTCAAAGAACCAGACACACTACTGCAGCATCGAGTCAGTCATTGACGAGAAGGTAGACTCCCTAATGACTACTCAAGGTGGTCACGCTCAGTGCCCTCGTTCTCTAACGAGTATCTGTACTCTCGCTTCAGTGTCTCCACACTGTAGACTCAAGACTCATCTACTGAAGAGAAGCGATTGTACACCAACCTTTCGGATCAATCATCATCCTTGTGATGATCCTATGGTCAGGAGCAATTTATGAGTTAATAATGATTATTCATGTCTTAAATTTTCAACTCTTGAAAATATGAATTATCATTGCCATTAACTCAAAGGATGTATCACAGACACTAAATACACATATATGATAGAAAATAACCCATTTATTAATTTTAGTCAAAATTACAATTTTGCCCCTAGAAGTGTATTACAAGTGTCAGCCAATTCTGGCTTCTAGGGCACATACATCTAACAACTGGAAGAGAAACTGACCTCAGTACATTATCTTCTTGGATCCAAACAGGTCAAGAAAGAAGCAAGCTATTGCTGGGCAAAGTATTTATATGATAACTCCTTAAAATTTCTCATTCTATGATATTATTGACTGGATATTAGATATCGATAGCTCTTACCATATTTGTAATTCATTGCAGAAATTATAGATCAATAGGAGATTCGAGCAAGGTGAGAAGTTTCTAAATGTTGGAGATGGAAGATCAATTCTAGTTCTAGCATTAGGAATCTTACAGCTTGTATTTAAGTCTCATACTATTGTTCTTAATGATTGTTATTTTTATCCTAGTTTCTTTTTTAATGTCATTTCTATAGGTTTTTGGCCAAAGATAATTATGAAATTTCAATAAAAAAAATTTGTAATGTCATTATGAATAGTGTTACTATATTCTCTAGACATTTGAACAATGATGCATACATGCTATCACAATTTGTTAGTATAGTCTATTCCACTGACAAGCATCCTAGATTACATAATATGTCTGATATCTACTTATGGCACTGTAGGCTAGGTCACATCAATAAGAACAGGATAAATAGGTTGACTCAAGAGGAAATCTTCAAAGTTAGTGATTATGAATCACTTCCAACCTATGAGTTTTGTTTACTTGAAAAAATGACCAAGTCATCTTTTACTGAAAAAGATAAAAAAAGCCAATGAGCTCTTAGGTCTAGTACATACAGATGTATGTAGGCTTATGAGCACTAGTGCCAGAGGTGGATATCTCTACTTTATTATTTTTATAGATAATCTGTCCAGGTATGGATATGTATATTTGATGAAACATAAGTCAGATTCATTTAAAATATTCAAACGATTCTAAAGTGAAGTAGAAAAATAAACTGAAAAGATTATTAAAATTCTTCGATCTAATCGATGAGAAAAATACCTTTCTGATGAGTTTCTCATATATCTAGGAGAGATTGGGATTCTCTCCTAATAGACTGCTCTAGAAATACCACAGCATAATAGTGTGTCTGAAAAGAAATCGGACTCTATTAGACATGGTCCGATCCATAATAGATTTTGCCAGCTTGTCAATATCCTTCTATGGATATGCACTCGAATCGGCTTGCTATCTTCTAAATAGGATTTTAAGTAAGTCTATAGTTAAAACTCCGTATGAGATATGAACAAAGAGTAAGCTAGAACTTTCACACCTTAGGGACTGGGGGTGCACGGCTTATGTGAAATGATTAATCATGATAAACTTATACCTAGATCTGACAAGTGCACATTCATGGGATACTTAAAAGAGACCAAAGGATATATTTTCTACCATGTATTCATCAGTCTTAAGGCAATCAATTTAGAAAAAAAGTTTCTTGATGAAGAAATTATTGCCTCTAAGGTTAAACTTAAAGAAATTCCACAGGTAGAAAGACCGACACCAATAGCTAAACCTGAATCGAATTTGATTAGATCAAATATGGAGCCTAATGCACCTACACCATGAAGGTGATCCGGTAGAGTACCGCATCAGTCAGACAGATACTACAGTTTCTTGGTTTGAAATGGTGATCCCATCGAACTCAATGAGAATGATGAGGATTTGATTACTTATATAGATGCAATGCAAAGGCCTAATTTTGAGAAATAGCTTAAGGCCATGAAATTCAAGATAGAATCCATGAAGATCAATAATGTGTGGACATTGGTTGACCCATCCAAAGAGGTTAAACCCATTGAACGTAAATAGGTCTTCAAAAGAAAAAGAAGCGCAGATGAAAAACTGGAGACCTATAAATCCCATCTGATTACTAAGGGGAATCATCAATATTATGGTATTGACTATGAAGAGACATTCTCTCCTATGGCAATGTTCAAATCCATTCGGATAATGCTTACGATAGCTATCCATCTGAACTATGAGATCTAGCAAATGGATGTGAAGACAACTTTTCTAAATGGAGAGCTGATCGAAGAGGTGTACATAATACAACCTAAGAGATTCACATCCATGGATGAGTCTAAGGTGTGAAAGCTTTAGAGATCCATTTATGGATTGAAGAAAGCATCTCAAAGTTGGAACATATATTTTGATAAGATGATCAAAATGTATGGCTTCGTTAAGAACGGAAAAAAATCCTACATTAATAAGTGAGCAAATGGTCCAGCAGTAATATTTCTTATCTTGTACGTAGATAACATTCTCTTAATCGAGAATGACATCCCACACTACATTGAATAAAAGTTTGGTTATCATCTCAGTTCTCTAGGAAGGACTTAGGTGAAGCATCCTATATCCTAGGGATGAAAATCTATAAGGATAGATCTAAAAGGATGCTTGGGATAACCCGGTCCATGTATATAGAAACTATGCTGAAGAGGTTTAGCATGAAGAATTCTAAAAAGGGCTATCTTCCGATAGGCCATGAAATTTCTTTCTCTAAGAAGGATTATCTGACAACTCCTTAAGAGAGAAAGCGTATGAGTAAAATTTCATATGCTTCAGCAGTAAGATCTATTATATATGTCATGATATGTACGAGACTAGATGTGGCATACTAACTAGGAGTAGTAAGTAGATACCAATCTGATCTAGGAAAGAATCACTAAAAGTGGTGAAAGCCATCCTTAAGTATTTAAAAAATACTAAGGATCAATGGTTGATTTATGATGAGTCAGATCTAAAACTTGTGGGGTTTATTGACTTCAGCTTTCAATCTGATCATGATGATAGCAAAAGCATGTCGGATTATATCTTTATCCTAAATGGTGGAGCCATCTGCTGGAAGAGTTTCAAGCAACATACTATGACAGACTCTATTTGTGAAGTGGAGTATATTGCAGCATCAGATGCCACAAAGAAAGTTATGTAGCTGAGAAAATTCATCACCAAGCTCAAAGTAGCATCCTTCCTTGATGGTCTAGTCCTACTCCATTGTGACAGCATTAGTTCCATTGCTTAAGCGAAAAAACTGAAGGCACACCAACGAATGAAGTACATACTGCACCGCTAACATCTGATCCGAAAGATAGTGGATCACGATGACGTCGATCTTTAGAAGATCAATAGAAAAGAGAACCTAGCCGATCCCTTCACTAAAGTCCTAGCGATAAAGGAGTTTGACGATCACAAGTTGAAGATGGGTATTAGATACTGTGCCAAGTGGCTTTAGGATAAGTGAAAGTTATTAAAAAATATATTTCAAAGTCAATCATCAGCCTATTGATGGTTGAGCTACCTTATAATTGATTTATTAATGAATAAAATAAATATTTTAGCATTTTCATCATAAAATCTTCATCTTCTAATGAACTCCATTGTTGCGATGAAGTTCTTAGGACTATTTAGTTTTTGATAAAGAGAGGATTTTTCAATTAGTCCTTAAACAGTTCATAATTAAATAATATGCTATTAATTAGGACGACAGCGTTTATTGAGCATAGGTCATTGTATGCCATATAAGTTGGTTGTCCTCTTAACCAAGGAGTATAAAGATACTGATATGCTATATAAGTAAAATATAAGGATATATCATCACTGGATGTGACCAACTTCAAAGCATTCTGCTATCGAGAATTGCTCTGATGGGATATAGGTATAAATGTTCCTTATACTTAAGATCACTACAGTGGCTTGCAAGCAACTCACTGTGCTTTGATAGCGGACTAACTGAATTTTTAATTCAATAATGAAAAAAATCTAGGTATAATCAAATACTCGTGAAGTTGGTGAGTGATCAAGATGGGATTGACTACTCCAAGAATTGGAGAAGAATGCATCACTATATTTCAATATAGCAAAATCTTGGTCAGGATAATACATGAGAAAGATTTGATATTTTGAAATATAATGTGATGATCTAATTAAGATTGATAGTTAAATTCTAAGGTATCCTATGAGCTTTTTGGTCAAGAGGATGAATTATATGAAAACTATATCCATATGGGTTCTAAGGATATTGTTCTATACATTCGATCTATCCAGCCATCGGGGATCATTACTAGATGGTCACTTTAATTGGTATAAAAATTAGTTTCTATGCTACTAGCTTAGGTTAGAATCTATGGAGTCACATATATATGAGTTCTCAATTTGATCAGATGGTTGATCGATGATTAAGAATCGTTCGAGGGTTAAATAATTAATATGATTGATGTTTAACTTAGAGCATGTATTGCAGGAGGATCGATTAGTAATAGAATCGATAATTAGCTTAATTTGATTAAGCCAGAGGACTAAAATTAAGTTTAATTAAATAAAATTTAATTAAAATTGATTTAGACTTAATTGAATCAAGTCTAATTTATTTATTAGATGAGTCAATTGTAAGGAAGAACTAGTCCTAGTTCAATTAGGACTTGTATGAACATAATTTTTAATTTGATTAAAAATTAAATCTAATTTAATCTAATTTAATTAAGATCTTAGTTGGACTAAGATCTACTCTAATTAGGTTAAATTTATTTTGATTTAATTTGATTCAAAAATCAAATTTGATCAAGTCAAAATAGGAATCCTAGTATGACTAAGATTTCCTCTCCTTGCACCACCTTAGTCCCAACGCCTCCACGTCCTTTTCTTAATAGTTTTGGCATCAAAACTCTTCACTCCCAAGTATCTCATGCACATCCCATCTTTTTCTCTCCTTCTTACATGGTAAGTTGTTGTGGACCAAGTCAAAGGAAGGTAATTTATTTTGATTTCGAATTCTATGTAATAGAATCCTAATAGACCAAAACTTCTACCCATATGTGCTGCCCACTCTTTATTTTTTCTCTCATTTTTTTGGTGGAAAAGAAAGAATAATGTGCGCCCTTTGCTGGTGGTCCATGGCTGAAAAGAAGGAGGGGGCGCCCAAGTGTTGGGTGCCCCAACTATTGCCTTATTTGAACATACCTTATTAGGTATTTGACCTAGACAACAATTGTTACCTCTCTCCCTATTTAAAGGATCTTTGGATCTGATTTTTCAGAAGCAATCAAATCTGAGAGAAGATATTTAGGGCATGGGAAAATCTGGTGAGAAAGAGCTAGGGCATGGGATTTTGTAGAGGCACAATATCTTGTGTCTTGGAGAGAGAAACAAGGAAGAAGGATCTTCTTCTAGGGTTTTTCTTCTACATCTCTTCCTCCACTTTTTGTGAGTTTTAAGAGTGTCTCTAATTCACAAAGTCTTCCTTCTTTCCTTTACTTGTTGGAGAGTCCAAGAATCGAAGAAAAAAGATCCAGATCAACTATTGAAGAAAAAATAGTACAGTACTAGCATACTATGCTAACTTTTAGCCATTGGATTCTGATCAATGATCAGGGGCTCGTATGGATAACCTATAGAGATCGGACATATGTGCAGCTCAGAGCATCAACCTCAGCTCAAGATCAGTGAGTTAGAAAGTTTAATTTGCAAAGATAAGAAAGATTTGATCTCCTTCTTATATATCTAGATTTAATCTAGAGTATTTCTATTATTGATATGATCAACTTGATATTTTCTAGTATTTTTTAATTTTTGATTTAAAAGCATGCATAAATCATGTAATAGGATCCTAGATCTAAAATTTTTCTTATATATTTATAAATTAATTTGATTAATTTATCTCTTTCGCTGCATAGATTTGAAAAAATTTCAAAATTTAATCCTAAAATCCTAGATCGATTTCCTTCAGTGCCACCATCCTAGTTGCAGGATAAGTATCACCATCCGAGAGACCTCGGAGACCATGCCTCTAAGAAAATAGAGCCCCAGCCATCCTTGCTAGCAGAATGTCATTTTAAAAAGTACCAGCATTAAAGGCCATGCACCTCAAGGCCCCCAAACTGCATAGCTTTTCATCACATGATCCTCGAAACAAACCATCTTTGACAACCTGTGAAGCACACCATGAAGCCTACTAGCATCTGACACATAACAGATAGAAACAGGCCTAAGATTTCCAAGATCCCTCCCACCATATACTACAAACTAAATGCTATGAGGAGAGAGGTCGAATCAGTAACAAATGGCTGACTACTCCCTTCGTCCGAAGCACTGAAGCCACTTCAGACTTGAGAGTGGGAGATAACTATTATAGCAATTATCCATTATCGAATCCAACCTCTTCTTCTCAGGTCAAAACTAAGCACCCATTAATGGTTTTGTTTACGTGGTTTCTCACATTTGTGGCTCCTTATTCCAATCATTGCCGGTTCTGTTTACCAATGGAATACTCTGTTACCTGTAGCTATCTTCGCAAAAAAAATAAGTACCAGAATATATGTACCGATAGGAACCACATCATGCTGTACCGCCATAAAAATAACTTGCTGAGACCATAGAGAATAATGTGCCGATAAAGTGACGATAGAACATTGTTAGGTGCTCATGCCCTAAAACCTTCATGATTCGGCATTCATAGTTTTACTTTTGTGGATCATCAATCGTGAACAAGGTTTAAAACTCTTTTATCTTTTCGTCCAAAGTAAAAGAGTTTCAGGTATGGCAATTTCAGTTGTTCTTATTCTAGCTTTGGTTGAAAATTATTTACAAAATTAAATAAGGCCAACTAGAATTAGGAAATAGATAAAAAGGACCGGTAACATAAGAAAATAAACTAGAAAGCATTTTTAACGCATAAATTCTTTGGAACATCTAGATGTACTGTTTTGGTGGTTTTTGCACTGCAACAGTGAGAGAATATGTCTGAAAAAAACAAAAGCAAAAATGTTAACAGTATCACCTGTATAATATAAGATAATATATTTTCTGTGGTAATGTAGCACATGCAAAGGAAATGCCTACGAGACTTCAACTCTAAGATAGCTGGCTGTACAAATGATTCTGCTTTAAATTTCCTATGATTCTGCTTCAGATTTCCTTGGATCCCAATGTAATAAATACTTCCAAATCTCCCCAAAACATGCAAAACTTAAATTCGACCTAGAGAAGATGCTTTCTAACATTTAGGGGATTAAGAAATGACAACAAAAAATTAGCATAAATAGACAACATATGAAGTGAATTAGCCTCGTAGGTTTGTTCAGCGGAAGCTTGATAACGAACCCAGGTTTCATATCAATTCCACCCAAAACCAAGATGTTTTACAGTTGGATTTCAAGCAGTTCAAACGGTGAAAGCAAGAATAGCAATGCTTTTCATGGACATACCTTTAATCACAAATATTTATTGAAAAGAAACACAAAAGAATGTGCGAGAACCGGCCGAAATCGGGCCTGTTTGGACCAAAGCCAGTAGGCCCAGCTGAAAAAATGGGGATCGTGATTGAAATGGGGGAATCACAATCGTGATCCTTGCCCAAGCACCTTTGCCGAAGGGTGTTCAGCTGTTGAGGTCATTTCAATCCATCGAATGGCTGAGTTAATCCTCAGAACAGTCGAACTTATCTTTCCCTCTCTTGATCACTCGATTTAATAACTTCTTTCCCTTCACCACTCAATCCTCAGCTGAGTTAATCCTCTTCTTTCTTCCTCGTCTCCGATGGCCGCTATGTGCTTTTTTTCCTCTATTATGAGATCCACTGCCACAAACCTTGCTAGAAGCAGTTACCTCTAGCCAAGCTCGACCAAATCTCCAACACCCTTGGCAACCCCCTCACCCTCTCGGTCCCTTTGGCTGAAAGCTACCAGATTTTTATTTTTATTTTTTTTATCCCTATGTTCTCTTCTCTACCAGATATAGAGATTAGACTAAACATTTTTTTTCACTATAAGAAATATGAACATTAGACGGTATTAACAACTACAAAAATTTTCATCATTAATAAAAACTTTTTACCATCATAACAGTGATAAAAAAAATGCCATCGGTAATACTATTAGTAACAGTAATCTTAATATTAATAACGATGGCAGTCATCTCTAAAAATCTAATTTTTTTAAAAAATATTTAAAAATAAAAAAATATTAGTAATGATAAATTTTGATTATTAGCGATAAAAAATATGCCACCATTAATAACTTATTATTAGCGATGGCTACATTATTATTAGCAACGGTGTAACCCATCGCTAAAATTATTTAAAATTTTAAAATATTTTTATAATATTTAAATATAAAATATATATTAGCGACAATGAGTTTTGGACATTAGTGATGAAAGATACACTATCCCTAATAATTTTTTAAAAATAATAAATTAAAAAAAAATTATTTTAAAATATTATTGGTAATGAAATTAACGATAGAAGATTTATCATCGTTAATAATCCAGACCCTGATTCAAACCCAACTAGAACCCAGTTCAAATCTAATTTAAAATTCTACTAAACCTAATTTAATTAAGCTTTGAATCCAAATCCTACTTAGATTATAAAATCTAATTAATCTTAAATTAAGTCAAAATTAATTAAATTGAATCTGATTTAAATCAATTAGGATAAATCGATTTTCAATTTAGGTTCAATTTGAATTCAATTCAAAATCCTATCAATTTTAATTTAGTTAGACTTTTAATTCAAGTGATAGTAAAATTTAATTACTTTTAAATTAAGTTAAGTCTAATTAAATTTAAATTAATTTAAATAATTAAAAAATAATTTTTAATTTGGATTCGATTCAAACCTTATTCAAATCTAATTTAAATCTAATTCGGAATCCTATCAATCTTAATTTAGTTAGACTTTTAATTCAAGTCCTACTTGGATAGTAAAATTCAATTACCTTCAAATTAAGTTAAGCCTAATTAAATTTAAGCTAATTTAAATTAATTAAAATTTGATCCATGATTATATTCGAATCTAATTTGAAATCCTATCAAATCTAATTCAATTAGGCTTCAAATTCAAATCCTATATGGATTATAAAATTCAATTGACCTCAAATTAAGTCAAGATTAATTAAATTAAAGTTTATTTAAATTAATTAAAAAAATAATTTTTAATTTGAGTTTAATTCGAATCCAATTTGAACCAGATTAGAATCTAATTAGAAAATTTGTTAATTCTAATTTAATTAGATTTTAAAATTCAAATTCTACTTGGATAGTAAAATCCAATTATCATCATATTAAGTCAAGCCTAATTAAATTTAATCTAATTAAAATTAATTAGAAAAAATAATTTTTAGTTTAGGTTTGATCCGAATTCGGTTGGAATCTGATTCAAATCTAATTCAAAATCTTGTCTAACCTAATTTAATTAGATTTTGAATCCAAGTTTTAATTAGATTTTAAATCAAATTATCTTAAAATTAAGTCCAGCCTAATTAAGTTTGATTTGATTTAAATCAATTAGAAAAAAAATAATTTTTAATTTAGGTTTCATTTGAATCAAATTCAAATCCGATTCAAAATCCTGTCAAACCTAATTCAATTAAACTTTGAATCTACATCTTATTTAAAATATTAAAATTTAATTAGCTTCAAATTAAGTCAAGTCTAATTAAATTAAATTTATTTTAAATCAATTTGAACTTAATTTATAAATTAATTAAGTTTAAAATTTAATAAAATCTAATATTGACTTTTAACCATCCAAAAAATGACCTATAAGAAAAAAATAATATTAAAATATATTTTTTTTAAAAAATAATTATTAGCGATGACTTTAGTGATCAAGGGTTTGCTGTTGCTAATAATTTTGATAAAAAAATATTTTTAAAAAATTTAATATTATTGGTGATGGCATTTTTGTATTAGCGATGTTTTAGCCATCGGTAATATTTTTCTCCAATCATATTACTGATGGCTTGTTATCATCGATAACTATTAAATTTTTTTAAAAAAATTAATATTAAAATTTAGTATTTTAAAATATTTAATATTATTAGTGATGGCATTTTGTTATTGGTGATAGAATATGTCGTCGCTAATAACTTTGACACAGAAACTCTGATTTTGCCAACCATATTACTAACAGTAGTCTTGCCATTGGTAAGAGTCCATCCATAAACCTGCCTTGCTAGTGGAAACAAAAATTTTGACTAAAAAAATTCCTCCGCATCTTCTTCGCTCCTCGTGCATTCTTTCTGGTGTTCCGTGCTCCCCGTGCATCCTCCTTTCTGATGATCCAACCCCGTCGGCACCTCCTACGCCATAGCCCCAAGCCCACCGCCTCGGTCCCTCTTTGCCCAAGCCACCGATGATCCTATGCAGCCACCCCAACCCCACCGCACTGGCCCCACCTCCCCCAAGGCCATCCCAATCCTGCAGCCCCGACCTTGCCTTGCCGCTACATCTCCGACCCCACCGATGTCTCCTACTCCACAATCCCGAGCCAACCTCCCTAGCCCCACCTCTCCTGCGGCCGCCCCGAACCCGTTGGTGCTTTCTACACTGCGGCCCTGAGCTAGCTACTCGGCCTCACCTCTCCCGCGGCCGTCCCCATCCAAGCCCTGCCTCTCCCGTGATCGCCCCCCCGCTGGCGCCTCCTGCGTTATAGCCTTGAGCCCCCCATCCAAGCCCTGCCTCTCCCATGATCGCCCCACCCCGCTGGCGCCTCCAACACCATGGCACCGAGCTTGCCACCCCAACCCTACCTCTCCCGCGACTGCCCTCACCCTGTCGACACCTCCAACGTCGTGGCCCTGAGCCCGCCACTCTTGCCCTATCTCTCCCACGACCACCCCCACCTCATCGACACCTCCTTATCCAAGGCCCTGAAGCCTGCCATCCCTATCCAACCGGCCTCTCCATGGCCCCATCCCAGCTGATCTAACCGCACGACCCCTACCTCGATACCCCTAGTCTACGGCCTCGATCTTGCAGCCCCTTCCCTCCCACTCTGAGTAGTAGCAGTAGCGACGGCTTTATTACCGATTGATGTTGTTTAATATTAGTGATGGCATTAATGATGGCTAGTACCATTACTAACTAATTAATTAATTAAATATATAAGATTTGGATCTCGACATGCAGAGTGTTCGAATCGAGAGAAAATATCAGGCAATATTGCAAACATGGGGTCAGAGCATGCCCTACATGCTCGGGCCTTGGGTCATAGCTGGCGTTAAAGGCATTTCACTTTCGCATGCCAAATATTATTAATTATGTATTAATCTGAATAAAATTTGTATTGCATGGAAAGATAGACCCATTAGTTGATTGATGTATATATTCTAAGGTATCCATATATTTTTTTATTTTTGTATGAGTAAAAAAATTATGTACATTGATCAATTGATTGTCCACTATGAATGGTTTGAAAAATGCAAGTAATTCTATAGGTCATTATAGTAATCAAACGGTATATTGAGGATTCGAAAGAAATTTCGAACAGAATTTTTCTTTTACTCTTCCTACATGGGAGAACTAAGAAAAAATACTGTCAAAATTTTTTTATGCCTCTCTTACATATCGTTTGATTACTATAATGAACCAATAGAATTAATGCATTTCTTGAATGGGATAGGATCTATCTTTACCTATTTGTTGATTATAGAATATATTAATTTACTATATAAGCCATTTTGAATGATAAAATAGTATTTTATAATTATCTTGTATTTATATATATGCAAAATTCTTAGATAGTCGGCCATGGATTGTAGTTGGATGGACTATCGAGTAGTCGATGGAAAGATTTTTGTTGAACATAGAGAGGGTGTAGAGTATTTTTGTGATTTTATTTTTGGTAATGCAGCACTCTTACATCAAAAATGGGCTCGTTGTTCTTTTAACAGATGTGGTAATAGAAAAATATTTGATAGAGATAAAATTACTATCGATTTATATAAGAGAAGATTTATGCCCAACTATAAGTATTGGTATCTACATGGAGAGATGTGGGAGAAAGTTACAAGGGCTAGAACCTAGTAGGATATGGACACAGATAAAATGGTGGATATAGTTATGGATGCGGCTAGTTCTAAATTTAATGAGGATGTGGATGATGATCCAAAAGCTAGCAGCAGCAATTGTTACCATATGCTAAAAGTTGCTGATGAACCACTATGGCTGGAATATGAAACACACACTATATTATGGATTGTGTTAGAGTTGTTGAACTTGAAGGCTGAGTTTAATATGACGGTCAATTATTATGATAGGATAGTAGTAATAATAAAGAAAATGCTATCGAAGGATGCGAAGCTTATTGATAGCTTCTATACTTCAAAAAAAAGGTAAAAAGGTTGGACATGGGATATGAAAAAATAGATACATGTCGTAATGATTGCATATTTTTCTATAAAAAAGACCAATAGAAGAGCTAATGCAGCGTATGCGGTACAAGCCGATTTAAGCCAAGATAAGAGGGTAGTAATCAAAAGGATATATCATACAAGATTCTTCAATATTTTTCTCTCAGTTCTAGACTTCAGAAGCTCTACTTGTCAAGAGTACTATTGGGCAGATGAGATGGTACAAAGAAGGACCATGCAAGCACCGTGATATAATGTGTCATCCATCGGACAGCAAGATATGTAAGCAATTTGATGCTTGCATCCTTTATTTGCTCAGGAATCATGCAATATCTAGTTGAGTCTATCTACTGATGGCTTTACACCGTTTGGTCATGCAATATGCCACATGTTGGTCAGTCTTTATTACTCCATACCATATGCCACCAGGGATGTGTATGAAAGAAAATAACATCTTTCCTACATTACTCATTCCTGTACCACGATATCCTAATAGAAATATTGATATATATCTAAGGCCTCTTGTTCATGAGCTGAAATTATTATAGTCCAATGGCATTCATACTTTTGATGCATCAAAGAAGTAGAATTTTGTAATAAAGGCTATGTGGATGTGGACCATTAGCAATTTTCCTGCTTACAGAATGCTGTTAGGATGGAGTACTCATGGAAAGCTAGCATATCTTTATTGTATGGAGAATACAAAATTATTTTAGCTTGAGCATGGTCGTAAGTCCTGCTAGTTTGATTGTCATCGTCAATTTCTTCTTGAGCATCATTCTTTTTGAAAGCAACGGGACAGTTTTAAGAGAAATAAGATAGAGAAGGACCATGCACCCTAGTGACTTAGTGGTATGGAAGTATTTCAATGGGTATCTCAATTGGACGAAGTCCTATTTGGTATTGAATTTGACAAGCAGAAGCCTCGGAGGTTCAATAGAACTCATAACTGTATGAAGCGAAGCATCTTCTGAAAATTATCGTACTAGTCCACTAATTTGATCTATCATAATCTTGGCATTATGCATATTGAGAAGAATATATTCAATAATATTTTCTATAGCGTTATGGATATCAAGACCAAGATGAAGGATAATTCCAAGGCTCGAGTAGATATGAAGAATATATACAAGCATCTATTGCCCCATAAGACAACCTGGAGGAGGGTGAATTGGATTTTTCAATATTTAAACAAGTTATATGCTATTTTTGAAAACTAGTGAGATATTGAAGTGTGCTCAAATATAATGTATATAAGTATGCAGAAATATAAATGTAATAGAAAGTAAGAACCAAAACAATCACAAACATAAAAGATTTATAATGGTTCGGTGCCCCTTGCACCTATGTCCACTTTCCAAGATTTACTTAAAAATTTTACTATAATCTCTCCAAAATTATAGTTGGATAGCTTTTTAATGCTCAATATTTAAAACCTAGTTGGTTTTATACTGGATCACCTACCATAACCAAACTCTAAGCCAATTCTTAGCTTACAATCCAATTCTTAGGCTTGGATAAGCCTTTCTCTTAGCTTCAAAATTCTATTGAAGCTAAGTTACAAGAAATATAAAAGTTAAACAACAAAAATAAATACAAAGCTCCTTTGATAAGCAAGTAGGTCAATGAAACTTTTGGAATCTTCTTTGATGAAGGCTTTTGAGCTTATGAGCTTATCTTCTTGCTAAATGGAATCTTTTGATTTAATGTTATTTTTAGTTGGGAGTGGAATACTCTTTTTTCAATGCTATTTGACCTTTTTCACTTCACTTATGATTCCTCTTAATGATTGAATAGTCAAGTCACTTCTTTCAAGTATTTTGTAGCTCTTCTCTAATGTTTGGTGGATTAGAGAGGGGTTTTTGATCATTAAAAGACTGAATTTAGCCATTTGAAAGCAATCTGCACAGTTTTGAATATTCTGTAAAAAACTAGTTGTTGGAGCTCGAGTCGACTCGATGATTCTATTCCAAAAATCATACTCTCTATATTTTTCTAAGATCTTGACTTGAGGAACTCAAGTCGACTCGGCCCTCTACTCGAGTCGATATATTTTCTATTTTAAAAAATAATTTTTATGTCACTGTTCACTCGAGTCGATCGAGCTCAACTGAGTCGACTTGAGAGCATGCTGATTGAAACTTTTGCATGCCAGACTTTTTTTCTTCCATTTCAACTCGAGCTAAGTAGCCATCTTTAGGGTTGACTCGAGGTCTTTCTTGCTAAAATTTTCTACTTTGTTTGACTTACTTTCTCTTCAATTTTGGTCTTGAAATACCTTCTTTAAGCCTTGCTTTGGGTGTGTTCCATGCTTCAAAAGCTTCCAACATCTTCTTATAGATTCTCAAATGCACTTTTTAGGATTTATCCTTTTGATACTCTACAATTCATCCTGAAACATGATCTCAAGCAGTTCATTAGTCCAAACACATACTCAAGTATTTTGTTACTCATCAAAATTAATCCTTAGGAGTCAATGATCTCTCTCTTTTTGATGATGACAAAACTTTATGTAACATCCCACTCTAACTAACTACAGATGATGGTACCACACCCCATCCTTATCTAAAGGTTAAGAAAATTTCTAAGCTATAGCTAGGCTGAAGTATAACATCATGCTTTAAAGTCTAAATCATCAAACCATACTACTTCCACTTGAGTTCAAAAACAACTATACATAACTAGCTTTTGTTCTGATAATACAACACCCATACTCATTACATATTGAAACATACTGAACCTGCATTTAGAAAAAAGAGGTGGGAATGAGACCTAAGTTTCAGTGAATGGATAATCCATTTAACAATGGAGAAATAGAAAATGATAAGCTGTAATACATATCATCGTAACATAGAGCATATATAATTCATCTTCTTTTAAAACAGTATAAGCTAAACAAAAATAATGCCATAATAAATCATTTTGTTAAAAGACAACTTTGCTGAGCTGAAAAAAATGTACTAAGCTATAATAAAACACTCTTTATTTGCTGAAGTAAATAATATTTAAAGAATGCAGCTGACTACTGTCAATTACCCCCAGTGCACCACTACCATGGATAATTCACATGTAGTATGAATGCTACTGAAATAGCCCTACCAGGCTTTTTAGTAACTGTTGAGCCTCTCTGGGCATTTGAATCACTGATACTGCTATGGTGCCGGCTAAATTATGCTATATGGTATGCTAATGCCATGGCTAAGTTTCAAAAAAAAATTGAATAGCTTTTCAATTCACATGAGCTATTAGAAAATTTAAGCTACACAAATCAAAGTCTTAATCAAAGCATATATATAGATACATGTTTCCAAGTTTGCACATACATACACATTAGTTGAAAATCATAAAAGTCTAGCTGTTGTTTCAAGATAAATATCTTTATAGCAAATTCAATAAGAATACCAAAGTTAAGTAGGAAATCCACTCACCTAACGATGATTACTGGATCATTTTAGAGCTTGATTCATCCAAAGCACTTTTTGACCCCTCTTCTTCTCCTAAAAAGTTCGTGAACACTATTAAACATAAAATTATATGGTATATGAACATAATTGTGCATGTTTTATTGTGTTATGTTTGTTCTTTAACCATCTTAACTCTTACCTTTATTCTACTTTACTTATCCTAGATTAGGTTCCGTTAAACCTCAACATCTATTCAACAAAATCCCAATATTTCTACTATTTTTCCTTCTTTATAATCTATTTTAACTCTACCAAACATAAACCCAATTTGTTTGCTAAAACACATCAAAAGAATTTCATAACACAATATGGACAGCAATTATTTTTCCTTCTATTCAACTTCCACTTATAATTCAATTCACTAAAACCCTAAGGCTATAAAAGATCAACGTGAAGTTAAATTTGAATGCAATTTAAGGATTAAAATCCTTACCTCAAATGATTTATGCACTTCTACCCTCAAACTAGTCTTCTTTCTTCCTTACTATTAAGAACTCCTCTTTCCTCAAATCTATTCATCACTAGCTACCCCTTTACAAAGTTGAATTCTCCTTGAATTTTGATTGAGAAATCACCTCTTCCTAAACTCTTTTCTTTCTTAACCTTCTATTATTCGCTGGAAAACAAAAACCATAGCAAAGAGAACCGGTTGCTAAGTCTTTGGGAAAGAATAATTTAAGGGAGAGACTTGCAAGGTGTCAAATCCCCAAGAGGCCAGCTAGAGGCTTGCTTCTCTTATCCATTTATTTATATTAAAACTTGCCACATAATCCCCTCAACAACTATTTTAAAATTCCACTTAAAATGTTGTCGACTGAAACCTACTCCCAAGAATTTTTATGATTGGGGTCGACATCTTTGAAAATAAGTATCGAGACCCACACACAAGTCAGCCCCTAGATCATCCCACAAGTCATCTAAAGTGTCGACATCTTATCAGGCAAGTATCGACCCCTAGGTGTACCACCACAAATCTTCCTGAAATAGTCTCTCTATTTTTCTAAGATAGGGTGACACCTTCTGGACAAGTGTCGACCCCTTTCCCTGGGTTTTAATAGAAACTTATTTCATCCTTTGCTCATAGCTTTATTCACTACTCAGCTTATTTTTATTATTTTTTTAAGTTAATGTCATTAACTTTAAAATATAAATATAAATAACGAACACCCCACCCCCTATTTGAATTCAATAAAAATATCAGAAAATCAAAATTCTTAAGAATAGAATACCAAAATTTGGGTTCTAATTCAAATTCTCCTAACCCGAAACATTTAAAACTTTCTTGTTTCAGAACATATCGGTTAAAGGGTCTCCAAACTTTGTTAAAAATTATTTTGTAGCTCACCAATATCTAAAGATCAATTACCAAAATTTTTTATTCTAAAAAATATATATTTTATATAGCCCTCCTTATAGGTGCTAGTTTTCAGACTTAAAAAATTTTTAGAAATCAAAATGGCAGATAGTTATAATTTATGGTCAAATATATCATAAATAAATTACTATGCCACACATATATTAACATAAATCTTTTAATTTTCTATTTTCTAAATTTGGGATGTTACATTTCTCCCCTTCTTCAAAAGAATTTCGTCCCGAAATTTAGTTACCTTTAGTCTAAAATAGATATGGACACTTATACTTCATTTCATCTTTCCTTTCCCATGTAGCTTCTTCAGTATGGTGATTCTACCAAAGAACTTTGACTAAAGATATGACTTTCTTATGCAACTATTTTACTTCTCTACTCAAGATTTGTATCGATCTTTCCACACAGGATAAATCTTCTTTCAAGTCCACTAGTTTGGACTGTAATACATATGATGGATCTGGAATGCACTTCCATAGCATAGAAATATGAAATACATTATGTATCTGGGCAAGCTCTGGTGGAAGGGCTAAACGATACACAACTAGTCCAGTACATTCTATTATCTCATAAGGTCCAATATACCTTGGATTTAATTTTTCTTTCTTCTTAAATCATAATATACCCTTCCAAGGGGATACTTTAATACTCTATCTCCTTCATGAAAATTTACTTCTCTATGTTTTGGATCTGGATACTTTCTTTGTCTATCTTGTGCTATTATCAATCTCTCTCTGATTACTCTGACCTGATCTATAGTGATTTGTACTATTTCTGATCCCAACAACTTTCTATCTCCTTCTTCATCTCAACATATTGGATTTCTACATTTTCTACCATATAGAGCTTCATATGGTGCTACACCTATACTGGAATGATAACTATTATTATATGCAAATTCCATTAATGGCAGATGGTCATCCCAGCTATCTAAAAATTTTATGATATATGTCCGAAGCATATCCTCCAAAGTCTGTATAGTTCTCTCTATTTGCCCATCAGTCTATGGATGAAAAGCTGTACTAAATCTCAATTTAGTACCCAAGGCCTTTTGTAAACTTGGCCAAAATCATGATGTAAATCGAGGATCTCTATCTGATACAATAGAAATAGGTACTCCATGTAGACCAATAATCTCATCAACATATAATTTTGCTAATTTATCCATAGTAAAAAATTATCTTGATAGGAAGAAAATGGGATGATTTAGTTAATCTATCTATAAACACCCATATTGCATCATTACCTTTCTTGATTCTTGGAAGACCCATTACAAAATCTTTTATAATGTGTTCCCATTTTCATTCAGGAATGAAGAGTGGTTGCAATTTTCTTGCTGGGCTCTAATGTTCAGCTTTAACCTGTTGACATATCAAACACTTAGATACATACTCATTTATATCTCTCTTCATACCATTCCACCAATAATTCTGTTTGATGGTTCGATACATTTTTGTACTTCCTGGATGTAAAGCATAAACTGAACAATGGGCTTCTTCCATTATCTATTTTCTAAGATCTCCTATTTCTAGTACACATACACGATTTCCAAACATCAAAGTTTCATTCTTCCTAATTGAAAAATCTGACTGCGTTCCATTTTGTATAGTATCGATGATCTTGCTTAATTGAGGATCTTGAGCTTGAGCCTTGTGTATTTCATTTACTAATGTGGGTCTAACCTGAAAATTAGCCAATAAGGCTCCAAAATCTCCCACTGTCAATTGAGCATTTAGTGCCCTCAGCTCCATAATCAGTGGCAAGTACACTGCTTTAATGCAAGATAGAGTAGTGATAGACTTTCGGCTCAATGCATCAACCACTACATTAGCTTTTCCAGGATGATACTCAATAGTACAATCATAGTCTTTAATCAACTCAATCCACCTTCTTTGACTTAAGTTTAATTCCTTCTGAATCAATACATACTTCAAACTCTTATGATCTATAAAGATCTGACATTTCTCTCCATATAAATAGTGCCTCCATACTTTCAAAGCAAATACCACAGTAGCAAGTTCTAAATCATGAGTAGGGTAAGTTAGTTCATGTGGTCTAAGTTGTCAAGAAATATATATAATAACTTTTTCATGTTGCATTAAAACACACCCCAATCCTTTATGAGAAGCATCACTATAAACCACATAACCACCACCACTGGAAGGAAGAATAAGTACTGGGGCTGAAATTAATTTTTGCTTTAATTCATCCATGCTTTTCTAACATTCATCACTCTAGTCAAACTTAGTATTCTTTCTAAGTAACTTTGTCATAGGAGATGCAATAATAAAAAAATTTTCAATAAACCTTTTATAATAGCCAGCTAACCCAAGAAAACTTCTTACTTCAGTAGGATTAGTAGGTGACTCCAAATTCACAATAGCTTCGATTCTTTGGGGATCAACTAATACCCCTTCTGCTGAAATTACATGGCCAAGAAAGATCACTTTATTCTACCAAAATTTAGTTTTACTCAACTTAGCATATAACTGCTTTTCTCGAAGTATTTATGGAACAGTTCTCAAATGTTCCTTATGTTCTACTTCATTTTTAGAATATATTAATATGTCATCAATAAAAATAATTACAAATCTATCTAGGAACTATTGAAATACTTGAATCATTAATCCCATAAAAGTAGCTAGGGCATTTGTCAAACCAAATGGCATTACTAAAAATTCATAATGACCATATCTAGTTCAAAATGCAGTTTTCAATACATCTTCTTCTCTAATTTTAAGTTGATGATATCTAGATCTAAGATCTATCTTTGAAAATATTTTGGCCCCCTGAAGCTGATCAAACAGATCATCAATATGTGGCAATGAGTAATTATTCCAAATAGTTACCTTATTAAGCTATCGATAGTCAATACATAATCTCATAGTGCCATCCTTCTTTTTAACAAACAATACTAGAGCTCCCCAAGGTGAAGTACTTGATTTGATAAATCCTTTATCAAGAAGTTATTGTAATTGTGTTTTAAGTTTTCTTAATTCCACTGGAGCCATTCTATATGGAGCCCTAGATATTGGTTTAGTACCTAGAATCAAATCAATACCAAATTCAATCTCTCTATCTGGTGGTACTCCAGAAAGTTCTTTTGGAAAAACATTTGAAAATTTACAAATAATTAGAATATCTGCTAAATTTAGTTTACTTATTCTTGTATCAACCACATATGCTAAATAAGCTTCACACCCTTTTCTAAGTGATCTACTGGCTGTCAAAGCTGAAATTATACATGAGGGAAGTATCCGACGTTCACCTGAAAAACATACCTCTCTATCATCTAAAATCTAAAAAATCACTTCCTTTCTAAAACAATCTACCTTTGCTCGATATGCAGATAATCAATCCATACCTAAAATAGCATCAAAATCTTGCATATTTAGGTGAATCAAATCTACTACTAATTCATGTTTTTCCACTTGAACTGGACAACCCTTAAATACTTGATTTGCAATGAATGACTTTCCTACTAGCATAGATACCATCAAACTACAGTCTAATGGGCTTAGTTCTTTAGTGATGTGCACAGAAAATGCAGATGATAAGTATGAATGTGTAGATCCAGGGTCAATCAATACATATGCATCATGATCATAAATAGATAGCTTACCAGTTACTATATCAGGAGTAGCCTATGCCTCCCGCCTGGTCATAGCAAACACTCTGGCCTTAGGTCTCGACTGGCTTGGTGTAACCTTCTATCTACCTACACTCGTTCTTCTTTGTTGAGCTGAAGTATTTGCTCCAAAATTTCTATCTCTGTTCGAAAATCCTCGAGAAGTATCTGACCCTGATAGAAAACCCTTAACCTGAGCAAGTTTAGGACAATTCTTTCTTTGATGTCCTTCTTGTCCACATTCAAAACATCCCCTACTTCCTTTTCTGCAATCTCCAACATGAAATTTCCCATAATTATTATATTGAGAAAATTGATGGGGTGATGTAATGACTAGACTAGACCTCTTATCAAAACTACCTTGATTCTCCCTTCTCCCAGTTATCCTACTTCCTGCTGATTATGGCACAAATTTCTGCCCTACTCTCCTCTGCTCTAGGCTACTAAAGGCAAAAGAATTTATGCCTGACCCTATTGATGTTCTGACACTCTGATTGGACTGTCTAAAAGTAGCAATCCTCTTTGATGGGTAACTACCTCCTAAACCAATTGAAAAACTTTGTGCACTTCTCTTACTTCTCTCCTGCCTTCGACTATAGAATTCTTTTTCAATCTCCTCTGCCTGATGGCATCTTGTATCAATTGAGCAAAACTATCATATTCCTGCATTTTTGTTTTTGCTTTGATTTTCAATTGTAGCCCATCTTGAAATAATCTGCACTTTTCTTTCTCATCTTCTGCAAAGACTGGGGCAAAATAAGATAATTCTATAAACTTGGCTTCATATTCTACCATAGACATCCTCCCCTGACTCAAGTTAAGAAATTTTCTTCTTTTTTGATCCAGATGTACCACTAAATAATACTACTAGAAGAATTCTCTTCTAAACTCACTCCAAGTAATAGCAGAATCCTATGGCTGTCTACTCACATAAGATCTCCACCAATGTTGAGCTCGACCCTCTAATAGAAAAGTAGAAATATTAAATTTTTATTCCTCTATACTTTTCATTAATGCAAAAACCCTTTCTATCTTTTGAATCCAATTCTCTACTTGTACCGGATCTGTAGTACCATGAAATTCTATTGCTCCCAGTTTTCTTCCCTGCTCATAATTTTTCTCTATATCTATGTTTTAGGATTGAAAACCAGGGACAAAAACTACTATAGCAATAACAGCCTGAGTAATCATACTTACCAGTTCCTGATATCCAGGAGTGGGTGGTTGTGCTTGAGGTGTAGGTACTGATGTTGGTGTAATAGATAGTGACTCATGAACATGCTCAAGCATCTGTGAAGTCTCCACCTCTATCTTTATTTCTGAGGTAGAAGATGAAACACTAGGTGATACCCTGTTAGGCTAGCCATCCTTATTATCTCTTCTTGACCTATCTCGGCCTCGACCTCGACCTCTACTTGAGCCTTGTCTTTGGCCTCTATCTTCCTCCAATAGTTCTCCTCCACCAACTCGTGATCTTGTCTGTACCATCTTCCTACAAAGTATATTTAAAAAGATCAACTAAAATAATTATGCTATACCTATACCCATACAATCTATAAACCTTGCTATGATACCAAACATATAACACCCCACCCTAACTAACTACGGGTGATGGTGCCACACCCCATCCTTATCTAAAGGTTAAGAAGATTTTTAAGCCATAGCTAAGCTGAAGTATAACATCAAGCTTTAAAGTCTAAATCATCAAACCATACTACTTCCACTTGAGTTCAAAAATAACTATACATAACTAGCTTTTGTTCTGATAATACAACACCCATACTCATTACATATTGAAACATACTCTTTTACATTTAGGCTCCTTATAAGTTTTATATATATATATATATATATATATATATATATATATATATACAAAATATCCTCAAAACATCTATACACAAAATATCCTCAAAACATCTATATACAAAATATCCTCAAAACATCCACTGATTAAGAGTCTCACATGGCCAACCTATCTAGTTTGAATGCTGATAAGGATGCTGCTACTTTAATTCTAAGGCTGGCTAAAGTGCTCTAAACCTACATTTAGGAAAAAGAGGTGGGAATGAGACCTGTCCCAGTTAATGGATAATCCATTTAACAATGGAGAAATAGAAAAAGATAAGTTGTAATACATATCGTCATAACATAGAGCATATATAATTCAGCTTCTTTTAAAATAGTATAAGCTAAACAAAAATAATGCCATAATAAATCATTTTGTTAAAAGAGGACTTTGCTGAGTTAAAGTAAATGTACTATGCTGTAATAAAACACTCTTTATTTGTTGAAGTAAACAATGTTTAAAGAATGCTGCTGACTACTGTCGATTACCCCCAGTGCACCACTACCATGGGTAATTCACACGTAGTATGAATGCTGCTGAAATAGCCCCACCAGGCTTTGTAGTAACTGCTAAGCCTCTCTAGGCATTTGAATCACTGATACTGCTGTGGTGCTGGCTAAATTATGCTGTATGGTATGCTAATACCATGGTTAAGTTTCAAAAGAAAATTGAATAGCTTTTCAATTCATATGAGCTATTTCAAAATTTGAGCTAAGCAAATCAAAGTCTTAATCAAAGCATATATATAGATTCCTATTTTCAAGTTTGCACATACATACACATAAGTTTAAAATCATAAAAGCTAGCTGTTGTTTCAAGATAAACATTTTTATAGCAAATTCAATAAGAATATCAAAGTTAAGTAGGAAATCCACTCACCTAATGATGATTACTGGATCATTTTAGAGCTTGATTCACCCAAAGCACTTTTTGACCCCTCTTCTTCTCCTAAAAAATTGGTGAATACTATTAAACATAAAATTATGTGGTATATGAAAATAATTGTGCATGCTTTGTTGTGATATGTTTGTTCCTTAACCATCTTAACTCTTACCTTTATTCTACTTTACTTATCCTAGGTTAGGTTCCATTAAACCTCAACATCTATTCAACAAAATCCTAATATTTCTATTGTTTTTTCTTCTTTATAATCTATTTTAACTCTACCAAACATAAACCCAATCTGTTTGTTGAAATACATCAAAAGAATTTTAGAACACAATATGGACAGCAATTATTTTTCCTTCTATTCAACTCCCACTTATAATTCAATTCACTAAAACCCTAAGGCTACAAAAGAACAACATGAAGTTAAATTTGAATGCAATTTAAGAGTTAAAATCCTTACCTCAAATGGTTTATGCACTTCTGCCCTTAAACTAGTCTTCTTTCTTTCTTACTATTGAGAACTCCTCTTTCCTCAAATCAATTCTTCACTAAGTACCCCTTTACAAAGCTGAATTCTCCTTGTATTCTGACTCAGAAATCACCTCTTCCTAAACTCTTTTCTTTCTTGACCTTCTGTTATTCACTGAAGAACAAAAACCATAGCAAAGAGAATTGGTTGCTAAGTCATTGGGAAAGAATAATTTAAGGGAGAGACTTGCTAGGTGTCAAATCCCCAAGAAGCCAGCTAGAGGCTTGCTTCTCTTATCTATTTATTTATATTAAAACTTGCCACATAATCCCCTTAACAACTATTTTAAAATTCTACTTGAAAAGCTGTCGGCTAAAACCTACTCCTAGGTTTTTCTGTAATTGGGGTCGACACCTTTGAAAATAAGTATCGACCTCCATACACAGGTCAGACCCTAGATCATCCCTCGAATCATCTAAAGTGTCGACACCTTATTGGGCAAGTGTCGACCCCTAGGTGTACCACCACAAATCTTTCTAAAATAGTCTCTCTATTTTTCTGAGATAGGTCGACACCTTCTAGACAAGTGTCGACCCCTTTTTCTGGATTTCAACATAAACTTATTTCATCCTTTGCTCATAGCTTTACTCACTACTTAGCTTATTTTTATTATTTTTTTAAGTTAATATCCATTAACTTTAAAATATAAATGTAAATAAGGAACATCCTCTTATTTGAATTCAATAAAAATATCAGAAAAATTAAAATTCTTAAGAATAGAATACCAAAATTTGGGTTCTAGTTCAAATTCTCCCAATCTGAAACTTTTAAAACTTTCTTATTTCAGAACAAATTGGTTAAAAAATCTCTAAACTTCATTAAAAATTATTTGTAGCTCACCAATATCTAAGAATCAATTACCGAGATTTTTTATTCCAAGAAAATATATATTTTATATAGCCCTCCTTATAGGTGCTAGTTTCCAGACTTAAAAAATTTTCAGGAATCAAAATGGTAGATAGTTATAATTTATGCTTAAATATATCATAAATAAATTACTATGCCACACATATACTAACACAAATCTTTTAATTCACTATTTCCTAAATTTGGGATGTTACACTTTGAGTATATGAGTAAGAGATATTTAAGATGAATGTATTGGAGATATTTTTAATATGATGAAGGTACAATCTTTTCATAGTTTCATATTTAGCTCCCTATTAGTTCATGCTTATGTCTTTAATGTATCTTATCAATTCAGGTTTAAGTTTACTATATGTGCTTGCTTGAATGGTAATTCCTTTTCGTTGAATAGTTATATGTGCCAAGCTCATATTTGATGCATAGAGTATGTATCATGGCACAAACTCATAATGCTAATTAATTTTGTGTTAATGAGTAAGATATGCAGTGCTTATGGATATTTGCATGAGATACACTTCATTAAAATTTTAAGGGTGCTCATGTGCATTAAAATCACAATACACATCATATATGGTCAATTATGCTCAGAGTCTTAAGAAATCAAGGTTCAAATCATAAATGCTTAAAGACTCAAATCACATTCAAAATGAATCAAGGTACACATCATAAATGCTTAATGACTCAAATCACATTCAAAGTGAATGAATATATGCTCATACATACATCTTAGCTCATTATACATTTTACTCCCCTTTTTTGTCATCAGTCAAAAAAGAATAAGTTAAAAGTAAACATTACACAAGATTATATGAAGAAATTAAAACAATGTAAAGATAAATAATCATATACATGATTTTCATTGTATTTACAAAATAAGTGTATTGGACCAATATTGATCTCAACATACCAAGATACAATGAAACAACAAGTTCAAACCAAGACTAAGTCAAGCAACTACATATATAAGTATCCAAGAAGCATCTAAGATAGAGACAAATACAAGTAAACACTCCTCATACATAAGCCTAAAACATCAGGTAACTAGATATCGGCTCTCTATGATGCTACTCATCATCTAAAGGGATCTCTAGTGTTTGGAAAAATGAGACATGAGATCTGGATGGCCTAGCTCTCCTGCTCCTGGTCCTAGCTAATGGTCTAGCCACCTATGAAGGAGTAGGCTCTGCACAAGTATAAACTCTGAGTAATGGTCTACTCTCACCAGTGGATATCTGAGTGGATTGAACAAGTGACATGGGTAGAGGAGGTGGAGGATGTGGCATGGTTGCTCTAGCAGCTGCATCTACTGCTATTGCTGGTATCGCACCTGGAGCAAATCTCTCAATCTTTTCAATCAGACTATCCATAGCTCCAAGTACTGAAATGATGCCCTGCTACTATGCCTGATCCAATCCACTGATAGTTACTAACATCTCAGTCCCACCTGACTCAACCCTCTCTCTGAGCCGAGTAATCTCCTCAATAATGTTTGAGTGGTCAGTAAGCATGCCATGTGTCTGCTCCCTCTGCTCTAGGATAGTGAGCCTCTAAGAGATAGATTTCATCTCTATCTGCATACTCTCTATCCTCTCAGATAAGTCCTATATCTCTCTACTGACTCTAGTAGAAATTATATCTACTAGTCTCTTCATGAATGCAAAGTCAGTAGATGGTGGCTGAGAGAAACTGCCTGTGAGTAAAGCTCGAGGAGTCATTGGTCAAGTATGGCTCTATGTGCAGCAGAAGTAGAGAGCTCTTCTATCTCCTCCACTATTGATTCTCTCCTTTCTTAACCAAAAATATTCTTTGTCCATCTTCCTTATTCTACCTGGTATTGCATCCTAGTCAAGGCTCTCATGTCATATATATCAAAGTGACATAGTCTTTTACTTCCAGTGAAACTCCCGCTATCTCAAATATTCGATTCAAGGCCATACCATAAGGTAAGCATACCATATTTCTAGCATCTGCTTCTCTAATCTGATGCATCATAATGCCTAGTAGGTTTAAAGAAATACCCTAAACCATGTGGTATATCATGCATAATTTTCTCTCAGAGACAAAATCATGTCTTTCTAGTTTTGGAATAAAGATCCCACCAATAATGTGATGTAGTACTTTCATCTCTACAGACAAGGTGGGTGCTAGGATATCTCCTACAATATCATCCCTATCCACAATCAGCCTTAGTCCATCCTTCTTGTTAGATAATCTATCAGGTATGAATCCCTCTCTAGTAACTCCAAAAATTTGTACTAGGCTATCTTTTGAAACCTCAACTTAGACTCCTTTCATAGTCAATACAATGCCATATACATCTTTTTTAAGGTTTTCATAAAATTTTCTAATAATTTAGGGTACATGGGAATGTTCATTTTGCAAAAATCCTTCCATCCCATTCTATCAATCCAAGTTCCAATAGAAAAGTGGTAGCTCTCAAAGAAATCAAAGTCAATCCTTCTTTCCATTGCTATTGCTCTAGTAGCCATTCTGCCTACAAGAGAGGGCAATAGAGGAGGTGACCCTGGAATATCTTGATCATGTTTGGGTTCATCATGAATAGGTTGCTCGGGTGGATGAGAAGGTTCAAAAGCCTAGGATGCCACTCATTCCATCCAGGCTTCCTTTCTTCTTTCCCGTTCCTCTACGGTTCGAGTTGCACAAATCTTCCACACTCCCCGCATTTCTCCCAATATTTTGATTCAAATCTGATCTTAATCCAACAAATCTAGGAAGATGAAGGGCAAAGATACAAGAAGACACTATTCGAGGGAGTTTGGAGGGATGAGGAACCCTCTGCTTGACATTTCAAGGCATCATGAATAGCCACAGGTTGGTTTTAAATTCCTATGGCCCCGACTCTCGAGTTGACTTGTGATTTTCAACGAGTTGCTCGAGTCAACTCGAGCATGAGTTCTAAAATTTTTGAAGTTTTAGTGAAAATTTGGCATTCAAACAATATCCAGATATTTTTCTTAATGTTCATCATTGATTAGGCATTCAAAATTGATTCTTTGAATTTAATTTGACTTGCTTTGAGTTATAATAATGAGATTTATTATGGTTGATAGCAAAGTCCTAATTTTCTTCTAATGATGTTGAATCTTTCTTTATTAAGAGGTTTTATAAATATATCAGCTAATTATTTATCAGTGCAAATAAATTCAAGTACCATGATAAGAGTATGATGTTGTCATTAAGACACCATATTTATCAATTTAATTTAATTTTTTAAAATAATTAAAAATATATAGTAAGTAGTGAGTCAGGTTAAATCCATAGAGAATGTAGTATTTTAGTTTTGAAATCTTTAATTTTTATAAAAAAAATTCAAAGTTAGAAAATAGAATTATAAATAAAGAGTAAAAATTAAATAGTATAGAACAATAAACTTGGTACTAAGATCTACTAGTTAGATCTTAGAATCTACTTGCAATAAAATAAAGAGCAATAATTAAAGTATAGAAATTAAATTATAATTAAAAATAAAAATTTAAATTTAAATAATTAAAAAAATAAATTTATATTAATTCAAAATTTAAATACATGAAATTTAAAAAATAAAAATAAAATATAAGTTAAAATAGTAGACCTCTAATCTTGGATCGACATTGGCATTGAGATGGTGTAGAAGCCAGCTCTTCTTCATAGCACCCATTGCCTTGAAGCAATCTCTAATCCAAGAATGGCTCTAACCTTTACCAAACTTCTTTTCATAATCAAAGACATTTTGATTTGATGGTCTAGGGTCTTTTAAATAGATGTTGGAGGGCTGGAGGATTTTTCTGCAGGCAATGTGGGACTAGGGGCCATTTTAATTATCAAAATAGGAAGAAATCCAAGTGAAATTCTGATTAAAATAGCTTTTGAATGAATTCTATTGAGTTTCCTAAATTTTGGCCATCGAATTTTGATCAAATGGTCCAAAAAACATCAAAAATCGATATATAATAGCCCAGATCAAGTCGGATTAAGTATGGACCATCCGATTGCACCTTGATGGAGCAAATTTGGCCGTGGGATCTTGTTCTGAGCATTTTAATCAAGTTAGGAGCTCTGTGGACTGTTAGATCAAGTTTTAGAGCACTGTCGATCATTGGATCGCGATTAGGAAGAGCTGGAAAAACCAAATCAAAACTAGAAATGATCCCCACTGTTGGATCTGGACTGGCATCAATCTGGACCATAGGATTGTGCAATTCCTATAGCTATGGACTACATAGACTGGGTGTATTTGAAGACCAGACCAATCAACAAGCAGCAAGTCATGTAAAATTATTATTTTGCTCCTATATACTACGATGAATTTCCTGTAGACCCTTTAGCAATCTTGGTCCACCACATGGCATGCTCTATTGGCCGAAAGTTGCTGAGCTGGCGGTCCATGCCTAATTTTATGGATCGATAGGTGGCTTCTACAACTGAGTCAGCTTTGACAGCTTAACTTGTCATGTCGGATTGGCTTGTGAAGCTGGCTTAGCTTGATGAGCCGACTGAGCTATTTTTTTATTTTAATTTTTTTTAAAAAAATTATATCTAGTCCATTTTAACTTTGATTTGCTTAAAATTTATTTTATTATGACAAAAAAATTAAGCTCTTTTACTGATAATAAAATTTTATTTTTATTATTTTTTAATTAATAAAATTATTAATTTCTTAAAAATATATAAAAATTAATTATTAATTCTTAAAAATAAATATAAATTAATTGATAAATTAATATTTTTATTGATGAATTTATGGTACTTATCACACCCTCCAACTTAGGTTTTGTTCATCCTCGAGTAAAGAAAGAATTTAGTTTTAGATATCTTTTAACTTTAGAGTTTCGAATTTCACCTAAGTAGTTTTCAAAATGGCCATTGATATTCAGTAGAGTATAAGTGAAGTATATCATTAAAGTACTAGCTCTTACCAATAGAAAAATTAAGTGAAGAATATCAAATTTTTCTAAACTTTTCTAAATTATCCTAACTTTTATCTCTAAATTGTCTAAACTTTCATATGGGCAACTGAATTACTACTTCCGCTCTTCATTTATTAATTTTTTTTATTCACATTATCCACTTTTTAACATGAATATCATTGCTTACTTAGGCAACAAGATTCGATTACTTGATAAAAAATTAATATTTTTTTTTATATTGTACCACTATTGAGTGTCTTAATTTCTTAAGCTTTCTATTTGTCCATGTAGCGAGTCTTGGGCCAATGACTCCCAAACTAGTTGGCTTTAGAGCACTAGGTATAGAGTACTCCTCGGGCTTACTAGCTCAAATCAAATAGGCTATGAGTTAAGACTAGCTTTACAACGAGCTTCTTCATCCTTTTCATCTTTTGATGCGAAACTCAATGCTTGCTTAAGGAAAGAGGTCTAACTACTCAATAAAAAATATTTAAAAATTATTTTATTTAATTATTTTTTAATTATTATGAAGAAATGTATAGAATCCTATACAAGCCCATAAAAAGTAGATTTTTTTTTATGCTCATAGAAAAAATCAGAAGTGCTCAAAGAAAAATTATTTATGTTCTAGACTTAACTCTTTATTAGATTCTTTTAATACTTTATCCCTCAATATCTCACAAATTCTCTTATCTATGCATCAATTTTCTTTTAAAAATACTTAGTTCAGCATGATTCTTGAGCATAATTGGGTGTCTAAATACTAAATACTAACTTCTTTGAGAATTTTTAAAAATTTAAAAATTTTTATTATTCTCTCCTCCAACTTAATCGACATTATCCTCAATGAAGAAGAAAAAATAAAAGATGTAATAAAGAACAGAAAAGAATACACTTGATTAAATATATCTTTTAGGTCCAGCATATGTCTTTAAAAATTTGACTCTCCCTCCAACTTATTCAAAATGTCCTAAAAAAATCAACTAAAAAAAAAATCAGATGCAAAAAAACTAAATATTGGATTATCTTCCAACAAGTGCTAAGTTTTTAAAATCTTCAGTCAGACATAATGCAGCTTACTATCCTATGTCAAATACTGGATTGATAAATTCTAATGGTTTTGGATTGCCAATTGTAGGAAGATAGTTTATTATCTCTTTATTGATATATTCATTATTAATTTTAGGGATATAGCTCATGATCCTATTCTTAGTTCGATGTTTATTAAGAATTTCTTCTATTTGTTCGTCTAAAATACTCATAAATTAAATTTTTGTATTAGGAGTTAAGTTTAATACACTGGTTACTTGAAGGATGACTAAAGGCAGCTTTAGTTATGGAGATAAATTAATATAATCTTGTTTAAATAACTTCATTGACACTTTATTACATGCCTCTTATTTTTTGTAAGAAGAACTGACTTCTAGGATTGAAGAAAACAGAATTTTAGGTTTATAAATTTTGGATAAATCATCTATTCTCTTTTTTTCTTTATCTGTCCCATTTAAATTAGAACTAGCATCAGTACTGATTCTAGGCTCAGATTCTTATATATGGTTAGTCTCAATACTAACCTGTTCTTTAAAATTTTTATTTTGGCTAGCATTAATACTAGCCTCTCTCACCTGATCTCGATGTGTATCCATAAGAATCCTATAATTTTTAAGTTTAAAAATTACTTTGGCATTCTCTAATTGGAAATTCTTAAGTGGAACATTGGATTGATAATTTGATCTAGGTGGTTGGTGGATGATAGGTGGATTATTTATAAGAATTAAAATTGGTAGGCTCGACAGTTGACCAAGTTCTTTCCTCATGTTAGACTCAGCTAATTATTTTATTTGAGCTTCTAGCCTGATGATAGATTATTGTTGAGTCAGAATCAATTGATGAAGTTGATTAAACCTATCATCGGCTAGATTAATCTATTGAAGAGATGGGTATGATGGTTGATTGTAATATTATGGCCGGATAAACTAACTAGGCTGACCCCTATTGTAGGCATAATTTTGATATTGAGTCTAAACCTAAGTCTGTTGGGATATGCAAGAAAAATTAGGATAGTTCCTCCAATTTGAGTTATATGAATTTGAAAAAGGATCATTATCAGCTTGGAGTAGCCTTGTGCAGCTTGAACTTATTCTTAGATAAAAGATAAAAATTATGCAGTCATGGAACATTCACTCACGTGATGGATTAGGCTAGCACAGATTGAACAAGTCTCCTAATAATTAGAGGGTAATGTGTATTGTGTAAGAGATTGTTGACCTAGGATTAGGAGTTGGTCTAATTTCTAGGCAAGAAAGTTCACTTTATTCATCAAATTTGAATCAACCTTAGGACTTGATTCTGAATGTTTAAATTCATGGATCCCTATCTATTGGGAAATATGTCCCAAAGTCAATCATCAACCTATTGATGGTTGAGCTATATTGTATCTATAATTGATTTATTAATAAATAAAATATATTTTTGATATTTTTCATCGTAAAAGTATTCATCTTCTAATGAAGTTCATTATTGTGATAAAATTTTTAGGACTATTTAGCTTCAATAAAGAGAGGATTTATCGATTAGTCCTTAAATCTATTCATGACCAAATGATAGGCTATTAATTAGGACGACAGCGTCTATCGAGCATAAGTCGCTATATACCATATAGGTTGGTTGTTCTCTTAACCAAGGAGTATGGAGATATTGGTATGGCATATAGATGAGATGTATGGGTACATCATCATTGAACGTGACCAACTTCAGAGTATTCTGCTGTTGAGAATGTCTCTGATGGGATATAGGTATAAGTATCCCTTAGACCTGAGATCACCTCAGTAGCTTGCAAGAAACTCACCGTGCTTTGGTACCAAACTAACTAAATTTTTTATTCAGTAATGGAAGGCTTCTAGGCACAGTCAAGTATTTGCGAAGTTAGAGTATGATCAAGATAGAATTGACCACTCCAAGAGTTGGAGAAAAATATATCACTGTATTTCAATATAACAAAATCTTGGCCAGGGTAATCCATCAGATGGTTTTGGTATTTTGAAATCCAATGTAGACAACCTGATCAGAGTTAACAGTTGAACTCTAAGGTATCCTACAAGCATTTTGGTCAAGGGGATGAATTATATGAAAACTATATCCGCATGGATTCTAAGGATGATATTTTACACATTCGACCTATCCGATCATCGGGTACCATTGCTAAATGATTACTTTGATTAGTATAGAAATATATTCCTATGCTACTGGCTTAGGTTCAGACCTATGAGATCACACACATTAAAGCTCATGATTCAATCAGATGGTTGATCAATGATTAAGAATCATTCTAGGGACAATCAATCTGATTGATGTTAAACCTAGTGCAAGCATTGCACGAGAATCGATTAGTAATTTAATTATTAATTGACTTAATTTGATTAAACTAAAAAATTAAGATTAAGTTTAATTAAATATAATTTAATTAGATTTAGTTTGGACTTGATTGGATCAAGTTCAATTAGCTTATTGGATAAGCTAAGTGTAGGAAAGAACTAGTCCTAGTTCAACTAGGACTCCGATCAATCTAATTTTCTAATTTAATTAAAAAAATTAAATCTAATTAATTAAATTTTTAATTGGGTTAGAATCTTATTTTATTTAGTTGACTTGATTTTGATTTAATTTAGTTTGAGAAACCATGTTTGACCAAGTCATAGATAGAATCCTATTGAGACTAGGATTCCACTTTGTGCCACCTTAGCCCTCCACGCCATCCATGCCTATTTTTTAGGAATTTTTCATGAAAATTCTCTATCCCCTGATCTTCATGCATGCCTCCTCTCTCCCTCTCTTTCTCATATGGTAATTTGTTGGTTGACCAAGTCAAAAGGAGAAGTTTATTTTTGATCCAGGATTCTATGAGATAGAATCCTTATAAACAAAACACCTCCTTCTATGTGTGCCACCCCTTTCCTATTTTTTTCTCCCTTATTCCATGTGAGAAAGAAGAAATTTTGTGCATGTATTCTTGCTGTATTCACCAGAAAAATCAGAGGAGGGGCGTCCAAAAGTTGGGCTTCCCAACCTTTTGCCAAAACTAGTTCTTTCTTGTCTAGTTTTTGACCTAGACAAGGATTCTTCTTTTTTAATAAATTTAGAATAAATTTTGATCTGATTTTTTATGCAATATAGACCATTAAGAGAGCTTTGAGTTGTGCAAAAATTAGGAAGAGAGAACCTCTGGGCATGGGGATTCCATAGACACCAAACTAGGTGTCTAGGTGAGAGAAAAGAGAAGAAGAAGAGGGTCTTCTTCTAGGGCTATTTTGATTTTCTCTTCTCCTCCTCCTTTTGAGATTTATTTGAGAGAGTCTCAGATCTAAAATTTTTCTTCTTTCTTCTGATATTTTGGAGAGTCTAAGTCTCAAAGAAAAAAGCATCGAATCGATCGTCGAAGAGAGATCAACACAGTACTAACATGCTGTGCTGATTTCCTGCATCAAGATCTCAGATCGTGTTCGTGGGCTCATGTGGACAAATCCTAGAGATCAGACATGTGCAACTTGTAACTTCATCCTCAAGTCTAGATCAGCAAGTTAGAATATCTAACTTATTTAGGTATCAGATCAAATCTGTTATTCTATAGCTACATTAGATGTAGTATTGTAGCATGTTGATGAGATCAACATGTTAATCTTTCCTTTATGTTTTTAATTTCTAATTTAATATCATTCCTTGATTATGTAATAAATCTTAGATCTAAGATATTTTTATATTTATTTAAATAAATATTTAATTTATTTAAGTCTTTTACTGCATGATCTTGAAAAAATTTCAAGATCTATCCGTAAAATCCTAGATTTGATTTCTTCAATTGGTATCAGAGCTAAGGTTCTTATTACAAGATTTTCTTGAGCATGTTTAGATTATTTATTAGATTAGATTAAATTTATAATTTAATTATTAAATCTAAAATTAAAAATTTAGATCTCACGAACTGCTATAAGGTTGTCCTACTATAAGGTTCATCCCTTATAGTGAAAAGGTTGTCCTAGTTCGTGATGATCTATTTCTAGTCATAAATTTATTAGATTTGATCTAATTTTTTTATAATTTAATAGATTTAAAATAATTTTAGATCTAAAAATAAAATTTTTAGATTGCACGGATTGCTATAAGATTGTCCTGTTGTAAGGTTTATCCCTTGCAGTGGAAAGGTTGTCCTAGTATGTGCTAATCTAAAATATTGATTATAAAATTTTAGATTAGATCTAAAAGATTTTATGATCTAATTAAAAATATTTTAATCTAATTTTAATTATTATAAATATATTAGATTTGATCTAAGTTGATTGATTGCTATTGAAACTATTTTAATTATATGAACCTGTTTAGATTAGATCTAAAGTAGATTCATGTTTATGTTACTTGCATTTTGATTATGAATCAAACATGCAACTTGATTGATAGAATCATATTATAAAAATATTTTATAAATATAAAAATTATTTTTAAAAAGTTGAACCCTAACCCTTAGTCCAAAACTTAATTAAGAATTAAGAAGTTATTTGATTAGGATCTAGAATTGTAAATTGAAGATCCTAAGATACGAATCATAACACATTGAGTTAAATGGGTTAGTGGGGATTAGATTCATTAATTAGATTAGACCTAGGGTTAGATTAAAGAATGGACTTAATTAGAGAATTGACTAAATCTAATCAATTATTATCTTAGATTAGGTCAAGGATTCTCTAGATCAATTACAATAGTTATAGTTGGTCAAGTCCATGTCTTTAACGAGACTCAAGATGGATTTGATTCTTGGCTACGAGATTTAGTACAAACTATTAGGTTGATCTGATTGAAACTAATTAAACTAATTGGTGTCTAAGGTAAATCAGACATATGGCCTTTAATTGGCAACCTGCTTACCTGGCCATTTTTTATGGTGTCTAAGACAAGCTTTGGTAGACCCTCCCACTGATCAAACTTACCTGGCCTCTTGGTCAAATTATGTTTTGATTAGATCACTTGACTATTCGAGCTGACCCATATCAGCTAGATAAATAAGTATGACTGATTTAGGTGCTCCTTGACTAGCCTGTTAATGATCTCCCTTAAGCTGACTTGGTGAAGTCAGTGGAAGAATCATGATAAGCTGGTTCATCTAACCTTCCCTCTTCTTTAAAAATTAAATCTTTTAAACTTATTAGGTCCTTAAAATAAATTAGTTATGATGATAACTAGATCATAGCCCCCCATTAAGTGGATGATAATAGATCCATTAGTTGGATAATCATTGGATGCCCAAAGGCCTGGTGCTTATCGGTTGATGGAATTATTATTCGTTATATGATTTTTTGGCTACATCTTTCTAAATAGTGGTTAGGTTAACCAACCAAAGTTGGGCCTAATCATTCATTAGTTAGATAGATCAAGTATGGTCATGTTAATGGTTGGACCTAATTGGACCTTTTCAGTGGAGGCCAAAGCCTACTAATTATGGACTGGGATAAAATTTAATTACTAAAAATTATTTAGAGAAATAATTGATTATAAAACTACCTTAGATGCACATGGGTTGGCCAACCAAAGTTGGGCTCGTATGCAGTCTATGTGGATTCTAGTATCCACTAAAAAATTAGGATAATTCCTCAAATTGGAGGTAGAGGCTATCAATTCGAATAAAATAGTAGAAGAACCTTTTGATTAAAGTCTAAATCTTTAGGTTTAATGAATCAATTACTAATTAGGTTATGATTTTTCTTTGCACAGACATGGCCACTTTTCTATCACTCTGATCATTGTTGGACAATGATAAGTTAGTGGGATCCAACTTTGATAGCTGGTACCAAAAATTGAAGATAGTCCTAGAGCATGAATAGATCTTATATGTACTGATGGATCCTGCACCTAAGGAGCTAGCTGCTAATGCATGTGGTACAGTCAGAGATACTTACCAGAAGTGGCTCAATGATTGGATTACGGTATGCTGCATCATGCTGGCTGCCATGAGCGACGAGTTTAGTCGTAGATTTGAGACAACTCAACCAAAAGACATGCTTCAAGTATTGGAGGATTTGTTTGGCACACCCGATGATGTGGAGAGGCACAAGACTAGCTGTGCCATCTTCAATGCCAGAATGTGGGACAGTACCTCTATCACTAATCATGTATTGTACATGATCGAACTGATAGAGCAATTGGGCAAGCTTAATTTTTTCTTGCATAAACAGCTTGGGAAGGATGCAATACTGAACTCATTGCCCAAGTTCTTTCTCCCATTCTTTACTCATTTTAGAATGACAAAGCCTGAAGTAGACTACCATGGATTACTGGGATTATTTCAGAACTTTGAGAAGGATCACCAACTCCACAAGGAGTCGGTGAACTTAGTGGGAGGTTCATCTTCTGATTCTCGATCCTTTAGAAAAAAAAAGAAGAACAAGAAGAAGAAAGCTAAGAAGGTGCAAGCTCAAGTTGGGACATCTGTGCAGGGCCAAATCAAAAAGATCAAGTTCGATAAGAGTCAAGCTGAATGCTTCCTTTGTAAGAAGCAAGGGCATTGAAAAAAAAACTATCCTCAGTACATTGCCTCTCTAGATCCGAACAAGCAGAGAAAGAAGCAAATTATTGCTGGGCAAGATATTTATATGATAACTCCTTATAATTTTTTTATTTGTGATATTACTGACTAAGTATTAGATACCGATAGTCCTTACCATAGTTATAATTCGTTATAGGAGTTGCAAGTTAGTAGGAGATTCGAGCAAGATGAAAGGTTCCTGAATATTGGAGATGAAAGATCAGTTCCAGTTCTAGCTTTAGAAATTCTAAAATTTGTATTTGAGTCCCATATCATTATTCTTAGTGATTATCATTTCTTTTCCAGTTTCTTTTTAAATATCATTTCTGTAGGCCTTTTGGTCAAAAATGATTATAAAATTTTAATAAAAAAATAAGTTTGTAATATCATTATGAATGGTATTACTATTTTCTATGGACATTTGAACAACGGTGTGTATATATTATTACAACCTATTGACATAGTCTATTCCACTAGCAAGCATTCTAGATTAGATAGTATGTCAGATATCTATTTATGGTACTATAGGCTAGGTCATATAAACAAGAATAGAATAAACAAGTTGACTCAAAAGAAAATTCTCGAAGTCAGTGATTGTGAATCACTTCCAACCTATGAGTCATGTCTTCTTGGTAAAATGACCAAGTCACCTTTTACTGAAAAAGGTGAAAGAGCCATTGAGCTCTTAAATCTAATACATCTGATGTATGTGAACCAATGAGCATAAGTGCCAGAGATGGATATGTCTACTTTATCACTTTCATAAATGATCTATCTAGATATTGATGTCTATCTGATGAAACATAAGTCAGATTCTTTTAAAATGTTCAAACAATTTTGAAGTGAAGTAGAAAAATAAATTAGAAAGAGTATTAAAACTCTTCAGTCTGACCGAGGAGGAGAATACCTTTTTGGTGAGTTTTTCACATATATAGGAGAGAATGGGATTCTCTTCCAATAGACTCCTTCAGAAATACTATAGCATAATGGTGTGTCTGAAAGAAAGAATCAAATTCTATTAGACATGATCCAATCCATGTGGATTTTGGCATGAACACTACAGCATAATCATGTGTCTGAAAGAAAGAATCAAATTCTATTAGACATGGTCCAATCCATGTGGATTTTGCCAACATGCCAAAATCCTTCTAGGGATATGCACTCGAATCGACTTGTCATCTGTTAAAAAGGATTCCAAGTAAGTCTGTAGTTAAGACTCCATATGAGATATGGACAGGACGTAAGCCAGCACTTTCACACCTTAGGATTTGGGGGTGCCCAGATTATGTCAAATGGTTAATTATAGATAAACTTGGATCTAGATCTGACAAGTGCACATCTATAGGGTACCCAAAAAAGACCAAAGGATACTATTTCTACCATGCTGATGAACGAAAGGTGTTCGTCAGCCTTTAGGCAACCTTTTTGGAAAAGAAGTTCCTTGGTAAAGGAACTGTTGCCTTTAAAGTTGAACTTGATGAAGTTTAACAGATAGAAAAATCGACACCTATAGCTGAACCTGAGTCAGATTTGATTAGATCAAATCTAGAGCCTGGTGTACCTATACCATTAAGGTGATCTGATAAAGTACCACATCATTCAGATAGATACTATGATTTCTTGATCCAAGATGGTGATCCCATCGAACTCAATGAGAACGATGAGGATCCGATCGCCTATATGGATGCTATGTAGAGATCTGATTCCAAGAAATAGCTTGAGGCCATGAAATCCAAAATAGAATCCATGAAGGTCAACGATGTGTGGACATTAGTTGATCCATCCAAAGGGATTAAATCCATTGGCTGTAAATGGATCTTCAAAAGAAAAAAGATGCAGATGGAAAGGTGGAGACCTATAAAGCCTATCTAATTGTCAAGAGATATCATCAATGTTATGATATTGACTATGACGAGATATTTTCTCCTATGGCAATGCTCGAATTCATTCGAATTATGCTTGTGATTATTATCCATCTGGACTATAAGATCTGATAGATGGATGTGAAGATAGCTTTCCTGAATGGAGAGTTGACTAAAGAGATGTATATGATACAACCTGAGGGATTCATATCCATAGATGAGTCCAAGGTGTGCAAGCTTCAAAGATCCATTCATGGACTGAAGCAGGCATCTTGGAGTTGGAGCATGCATTTTGATAATGTGATCAAAATGTATGGCTTCGTTAAGAATGGAGAAGAATTCTACATTTACAAATGGACAAATGGTCCAATGGTAGTATTCTTGTCTTATACGTGGATAATATTCTCTTAATCGAGAATGACATCCTCATACTACAGAAAATAAAAGTCTAGTTGTTATCACAATTCTCCATGAAGGACTTGGGTGAAGCATCCTACATCCTAGGAATAAAGATCTATAGGGATAGATCTAAAAGAATGCTTGGGTTATCTCAGTCCACGTATATAGATACTATGCTAAAGAGGTTCGGTATGGAGAATTTCAAAAAGTGCTATCTCTCGATAGGCCATGAAATTTCTCTCTCTAAGAAGGATTATTCGATAACTCCTGAAGGGAGAGAGCCTATGAGTAAAGTCCCATATGCTTCGACAGTAGGATCTATCATGTACGCCATGACATGCACGAGACCAGACGTGGCATACTCACTAGGAGTAGTGAGTAGATACTAGTTTGATCCTAGAGAAAACCACTGAAAAGTGGTTAAAACCATTCTTAAGTATTTAAGAAATACTAAGGATCAATGGTTGGTTTATGGAGAGTCAGATCTGAAACTTGTGAGATTTATAGACTCCAATTTTCAATCTGACCATGATGATAGTAGAAGTATGTCGAGATATATTTTTACTCTAAATAATGGAGCTATCTGCTGGAAGAGTTCTAAGAAGCATACTATGGTAGACTCTGTTTGTGAAGCAGAGTACATCACAGCATCAGATGCCGCAAAGAAAGCTATATGGTTGAGAAAATTTATCATCGAGCTTAGAGTAGCACCCTCCCTAGATGGTCTGGTCCTGCTCTACTACAACAGCATTGGTGCCATAGCTCAAGTGAAGGAATCAAAGGCACATCAGTGGATGAAGCACATCCTACACCACTTCCACCTGGTCCAAAAGATCATGGATAGAGATGACGTCGACCTTCAGGAGATTAACAAAAAGAAGAACCAAGCCGACCCATTCACTAAAGCCATGATAATAAAGGAGTTCGACAATCACAAGTCGAAGATGGATATTAGATACTATACCGAGAGGCTTTAAGACAAGTGGGAGTTATTGGAAAATATATTCTAAAGTCAATCGTCAGCCTATTGATGGTTGAGCTACATTATATCTGTAATTAATTTATTAATAAATAAAATATATTTTTAATATTTTTCATCATAAAAGTATTCATCTTCTAATGAACTCCATTATTGTGATAAAGTCCTTAGGACTATTTAGCTTCAATAAATAGAGGATTTATCAATTAGTCCTTAAATCTATTCACGACCAAATGATAGGCTATTAATTAGGATGACAGCATCTATCGAGCATAGGTCGCTGTATGCCATATAGGTTGGTTATCCTCTTAACCAAGAAGTATGAAGACACTGGTATGACATATAGATAAGATGTATGGGTACATTATCATTGAACGTGATCAACTTCAGAGTATTCTATTATCGAGAAAGTCTCTGATGGGATATAGGTATAAGTGTCCCTTAGATCTGAGATCACCTTAGTAGCTTACAAACAACTCACTATGCTTTGGTACCAGACTAATTGAATTTCTAATTCAGTAACTGAAGGCTTCTGGGCACAATCAAGTACTGATGAAGTCAGAGTGTGATCAAGATGGAATTGACCACTCCAAGAGTTGGAGAATAATGTATCATTGTATTTCAATATAGCAAAACCTTGGCCAGGTAATCCATCAAATGAATTTGATATTTTGAAATACAATATGGACAACCTGATCAAAGTTGACAGTTGAACTCTAAGGTATTCTATGAGCATTTTGGTTAAGGGGATGAATTATATGAAAACTATATCTGCATGGGTTCTAAGGATGATGTTCTACACATTTGACCTATCCAACCATTGGGTACCATTGCTAGATGAGTACTATGATTAGTATAGAAATATATTCCTATGCTACCGACTTAGATTCAGACCTATGAGGTCATAAACATTAGAGCACATGATTCGATTGGATGGTTGATCAACAATTAAGGATCATTCTAGAGTTAAACAATCAATATGATTGATGTTTAACCTAGTGCAAGCATTGCAGGAAGATCGATTAGCAATTCGATTACTAATTGGCTTAATTTGATTAAGCCAAAGAATTGAGATTAAGTTTAATTAAATATAATTAATTAGATTTAGTTTAGACTTGATTGGATGAAGTATAATTGGCTTATTGGATAAGCTAAGTGCAGGGAAGAACTAGTTCTAGCTCAACTAGGACTCCAGTTAACCCAATTTTTTAATTTGATTAAAAAATTAAATAAAAATTAAATTTAATTTAATCTAATTTAATTAAGTTTTTAATTGGATTAAAATTTTATTTTATTTAGTTGACTTAGTTTTGATTTAATTTAATTTGAGAAATCATATTTGACCAAGTCATAAATGGAATCCTAGTGAGACTAGGATTCCACCTTGCGCCACCTTAGCCCTCCACGCCCCCCATGCCTATTTTTTAGAAATTTTTCATGAAAATTCTCTATCCCCTGATCTTCACACATGCCTCCTCTCTCCCTCTCTTTCTCATATGGTAATTTGGTGGTTGACCAAGTCAAAAGAAGAAGTTTGTTTTTGATCTAGGATTCTATGAGATAGAATCCTTATAAACCAAAACACCTCCTTCTATGTGTGCCGCCCCTTTTCTATTTTTTTCTCCCTTATTCCATATTAGAAAGAAGGAATTTTGTGCATGTATTCTTGCTGGATTCACAAAAAAATCAGAGGGGCGACCAAGAGTTGGGCACCCCCACCTCTTGCCAAAACTAGTCCTTCCTTATCTAGTTTTTGATCTAGACAAGGATTCTTCTTTTTTTATAAATTTAGGATGAATTTTGATCAATTTTTTCATAAAATATAGATCATTAAGAGAGCTTTGAGGTGTGCAAAAATCAGGGAGAGAGAACCTCTAAGCATGGGGATTCCGTAGACACCAAACTAGGTGTCTAGGTGTGAGAAAAGAGAAGAAGAAAAGGATCTTCTTCTAGGACTGTTTTGATTTTCTCTTCTCCTCCTCCTTTTGAGATTTCTTTGAGAGAGTCTCAGATCTAAAATCTCTTTTCTTTCTTCTAATATTTTGGAGAGTTCAAGTCTCGAAGAAGAAAGCATCGAATCGACCATCGAAGAGAAATCAGCATAGTACTAACCTGCTGTGCTGATTTCCTACATTAGGATCTCAGATGTGTTCGTGGGCTCGTATGGATGACTCCTAGAGGCTGGATGCATGTGCAGCTCATGACTTCATCCTTAAGTCTGGATCAGTAAGTTAGAATGTCTAACTTGCTTAGGTATCAAATCCAATCTGTTATTCTATAGCTACATTAGATGTAGTATTATAGCATGTTGATGAGATCAACATGTTAATCTTTTCTTTGTATTTTTAATTTTTGATTTAATATATGCCTTGATCATATAATAAATCTTAGATCTAGGATATTATCATATTTATTTAAATAAATATTTAATTTATTTAAGTCTTTCACTACATGATTTTGAAAAAGTTTCAAGATCTATCTGTGAAACCCTAGATCTGGTTCCTTCAATTTTGATATTAGCTGACCTCTATTGTAGGCATAATTTTGATATTAGGTCTAAACCTGAGTCTATTAGGGTATGCAAGAAAAATTAGGGTAGTTCCTCCAATTTGAGTTATATGAATTTAAAAAAGGATCATTATCAGCTTGGAGTAGTCTTGTGCAGCTTGAACTTGTTCTTAAATAAAAGATGAAAATTATGTAGCCATGGAATATTCACTCACATGATGGATTGAGCTAGCACAGATTGAACAAGTCTTCTGATAATTTAAGGATAATGTATATTATGTAGGAGATTGTTGACCTAGGATTAGGAGTTAGTCTAATTTTTAGGCAAGAAAGTTTATTTTATTTATCAAATTTGAATCAGCCTTAGGACTAGATTCTAAATGTTTAAATTTATGGATCCCTGTCCAGATTTGGTAGAAAGATAATGAAGCATGATTGATTGAGTTTTCACTCAAGATTTCCAATAAGGTATAGACTTCATCCTCACTCTTGTTCATGAATGCACCTTCGTAAGATGCATCTACCATCTGTCTATATTGGTCTCCTAAATCTTCATAGAAAGCTTGAACTATTTGCCACTTAGATAAACCATGGTGTGGGCATTTTTCAATAAGTTCTTTAAGTCTCTTCCATGACTCGTGAATTTATTTTTCTAAAACTAAGCAAATTCAGTGATAGTTTGTCTCATGGTATTGGTTCGGCCTATAGGATAATTTTTTTTAAGAAATTCATTTTGCAATTCAGCCCAGATTTGGATTGGTCTTCCTATTATGCCAAGCCAGTACTTGACTTTATCTTTTAATAAAAAAAATAAAATTAATCTAAGAACATCCTTAGTTAAATTTTGAATCCTCACCATAGAGCGGATTTCTAAAAATTCATCCAGATGCTTCTAAGGATCTTCATTGATATTTCCATAGAAAGATGAAAGCATCTAGATTAGTAACTGGATACAAGTTGATGGATTATAGATGGAAGAAACTAAATATTTCTTCATCAGTCTAGGTGGTTCTCTAAAATTTTTAGTCATTTAATTATTAAGTTTAATATAATTTAGTCATTTAATTTCATGATTGGTTTCAACTAGGTCAGAAAAAGTGATTTTCTATCATCTTTGTACTAGTGCAATCCTAACATATTATTCAATATTTTTTTAAATTTTTTTAAATTATTTTATTATTTTATTATCTTTTTATATTTTTAATTTTTATATTATTATTTTATTTTTTAGAATTTTTTAATTTTTTTAGAATTATTTATTATTTATTTTTATTATTATTTTATTATTTTATTTTAAACAAATTAATTATTTTTTAATGATTTTATTATTTTTTATAATTTTATTTATTTATTATTTTTTATTATAATTTTATTTATTTTAATTTTTAAATTATTTTTAATTATTTTAATTATTTAATTATTATTTTTTAATTTATTTTATTTTAATTTATTTATTTTTAAAAGAGAAGAAGAGAAAGGAAGAAGAAACAAAGAAGAGGTTCTAAGAAGTCCTAAAGCTAAAAAGAGAGAGAATTAGTTTTAATTAGGTTTAATATTGGTTAGCAATCAAGTTAGATAAATAATTCTAACTAAAGATTATCTTAGATCTAGACAGCTCCTAACTGTCAAGGTCACCTTCAAGCCCTCTAAGTATAAGATCAGCCAATCGACTGGCCAGATAAGTATAAAATTAGTGGGAGTCCTCCCATTGCTTATCTTAGACATCAATTATGCTTGGCCAGGTAAGCTAATGAAATCATTTATAAGCCACCTTCCTTCAAATCCAATCATCCCTGAATCACTTGCCTTAGACACTAGTTAAATTGACTAACCCTAATTGAATCCAATTTTTAGGATTTCTTGTCCTAATGAGCTCGAGTTCCTAGGGCCGATGTCTAATTGATTTTAATTTAAAGGCTTAGATCAATGTAGGATACAAGTTGATTATTTATGGGCCAAGGAAGGATGATCAAATCTTCATCTTATATTGTTTAATATGTTGTGCCCTTAATTTGATTTAATATGAATATGCACAAAAAAAAAACTTTCAAGCAAGGAATTCTATGCAATTTAAACTAGATGCATGCAACTAATTGAGTCTCGAGAAACTTACCTTGCCTTTAGCAATCATCAAAAGAAATAAAAATAAAACTAATATGATGTATGCTCTAAGTAATTAGGATTCCTAATCTTCTTGTGAAGCTTTTAATTAGGTTTAAATAGATATTTTTTAAATTAATTTAAAAATAAAATAAATAATAATAAAAAATCTAGGGTTAGGATTGATCTCACCAAGCAAAATTGAAAGTTTTCCTCCTTGCCCTAATTTGGTTCTTTTCCTCTTTTTCTTTTTTTCTCTTTTTTTATGCAAAATAAAGAAGAAAAAGTTAGTAAGCACTATTTATAAAAAATTAAAAAATTAAAAATTTATTTATAATTATTTTATAAAAAAATAAAAAATTTAATGCTCTTGCCTTCTCCGACAATAGCACCAAAAACTTGATAAGAGTACGATATTGTTGTTAAGACACCATATTTATTAGTTTAATTTAATTTTTTAAAATAATTAAAAATAGATAGTAAGCAGTGAGTCGGATCGAATTCATAGAGAAGATGGTATTTTAGTTTTAAAATTTTTTATTTTTTTAAAAAAAATTTAAAGTCGGAATATAGAATTATAAATAAAGAGCAAAAATTAAATAGTGTGGAACAATAAACTTGGTACTAAGATATATGAAGGAAAAAATCTATTTCCCAGGTCAGGTTCCTTCAAATCTGATTTGATCAAAAAAAATATTTTAAAATTTTTTTTCTTAGATCTAATTTAAATTTGATACTTTTTAGATCTAATTTGATGGATCTAATAAATTAAATTAAATTAAATTAAATTTATACCTTGTTCTTAGGTAATCTTATTACCTTGTGATGATCCTACTGATTGCCTGAGATTCTGGATGTAGCCACGCAATCGCCTGACCTCTACCAATATCTACTCGGGTAGGATTTGGATATCTCATCTTTCTCAATCTTTCCTCCAAAGATCAAATTTGGATCTAATCTTGAAGGTCTTCAAAATAACTTTTGAAGATCCGATGTCATCTCTTGCAGCAGTGCTGCCTTCTTCCTTTCTTGTCGTCTTTCTCTTGCCTGGATCGCACCAAACTAAAGCCCAAAGCCCCTAGGGCGTGGAAAGGAGAGAGAGGATCAGAGGTAGGCATGGAGGAGAGAGGGAGATGGCTATGTGGCATGGGCAAGGGAAGAACCTCTATAAACCTAGACGTAGATAGGGTTTATATAGACCCTGCTGCGTCATGTAGTGCCTCATCATTCCAACCAATCATATTTCTTTATGTAATTAGATCTAAATCTGATTGATGGGATGATATCACCTAATCTAATCAGATGAGAGCCCCTCTCTGACATCCTTAGGTGGCGCCAAGACTGATCAAAGTAGAGTCCTAGGCACCACCTAAGTTTATTCCATGAAACAACTTAGAATCCCATCTGCATGGACTCCAAGCATCATTATCCTTAGGCGCACGTCTACCTAGGTGTGTGCCCACTTCTTTCTTCTTTCTAGCAGGGGGACAAACCTCCATCTGCTCTTCTATGGGTGCATGACACATGGGCAGATGTCTAAGTGTCAAAGATCAACATTTGACCAAAGTTAAAAGACAAGAATTTGTAGGTGATGAAAAATGACAGGTGTTGTCTTAGATTTATCTCATAAATTAAGACAATCCTTTTCTGACCTAGATAAGCTTCAGTCAGACTAAATAAAGATACCTGAGTGAGTCCAAACATATTTGGCTCAGTCGAAATAATATTTAATGATTGTTGAAGGAGAACTTTAGGCTCAATCATGTGCTAACATGATTTTCTTGAACCTAATTGAATCTAATTCAAATTAATTAAATTGGGTTAGTCCAATTGATGATATCTAAATCCAAATCCTTATTTGTGTGACCCAATTGGTTTGGTTCTATATGGTAATGAGATATGTCGCGATCTCTATCATCAACATCATTGAAATACCTTCCAATATATCAGAATTTTTCTGATTCAGACAATTAGAATGATCGATCATCCAAATCATTCTAATTATTCCCAAAATCCATCAATGATACCTAGCAGTATATAGTAGCAATCCATCAGAACTAAAAACAAATCTCTCAGTGTAGTTACATGTGTGATTAAGTTCTTCTATCTTGAGCTCCGATCGGTTTAGGGTTAAGGTGAACTCGTCAAACCCTAATTTCTATCATATAAATTAATCATTCGATTCAAGTTCAATGTGAAAACCTTAATAGAAACTCTTTCTATCATTTCACTCCGCCATGGTCATGGGCTTATGGACTTGATTCTCATGATCATCATAGGGCTGCTCCTCATCTACCAAGGTAGATAGATTTTCTCTTAGTGCAATCCAATTCCTACAATGAACATGCTATAGCCAACATACACCTCAGAATTCTGAATGGCTAGAAGATCAAGTCATTGTGTAGTCAAACTATAACATCCTCAAGGTGAACTGTTGATATACCTCAGATCAAAGAATCAGACACACCACTATAGCTTCAAGCCAATCATCGACGAGAAGGTAGACTTATGACTACACGAGGTGGTCATGCTCAGTACCCTCGTTCTCTAACGAGTATCTATACTCTCGTTTCCGATGTCTCTACACTATAGACTCAAGACTCATCTACTTTAAAGAAGTGATTGTATACCAACTTTTCAGATCAATCACCATCCTCATAATGATCCTATGGTGCGGAGCATTTTATAAGTTAATAATGAAAATTCATGTCTTAAATTTTCAACTCTTGAAAATAAGAATTATCATTGCCATTAACTCAAGGGAAGTATCATAGACACTAAATACACATTATGATAAAAAATAATTTATTTTATTATTTATAATCAAAATTATAATTTTACCCTTAGAAGTGTATAACAAGTATCAGCCAATTCTGGCTTCTAGGGCATACATATCTAACAAACTTTCACTTGATCTAAAGCCAATTGGCTATAAATCTAAGTCTCATCTGTTAGATATATGTGCCCTAGAAGTCAGAATTGGCTGACACTTATAATACACTTCTAGGGGCAAAATTATAATTTTGACTATAATAAATAAAATGGATTATTTTCTATCACATATGTGTATTTAGTGTCGGTGATACATCCTTTGAGTTAATGGTAATGATAATTCATATTTTCAAGAGTTGAAAATTTAAGACATAAATAATCATTATTAACTCATAAAATGCTTCCGATCATAGGATCATCACGAGGATGGTGATTGATCCGAAAGGTTGGTGTACAATCACTTCTCTTTAGTAGATGAGTCTTGAGTCTATGGTGTGGAGACATCGGAGCGAGAGTATAGGTACTCGTTAGAGAACGAGGGCACTGAGCGTGACCACCTCGAGTAGTCATTAGGGAGTCTACCTTCTCGTCAATGACTGACTCGATGCTGCAGTAGTGTGTCTGGTTCTTTGACCTGAGGTGCATCGGCAGTTCACCTTGAGGGTGTTATAGTTTGACTACACCATTACTCGGATCTCCTAGCCATATGGAACCCTGAGGTGTATGTTGGCTATAGCATGTTCATTGTAGGAACTGGATTGCATCAAGATGGAATCTATCTACCTCGGTGGTAGAGGAGCAGCCCTATGATGATCATGAGAATCAAGTCCAGAAGTCCATGGCCATGGTAGAGTGAAATAATAGAAAGAGTTTCTATTTAGATTTTCACATTGGACTTGAATCGAATGATTACATCATATGACAGAGACTAGGGTTTGACGAGTTCACCTTAACCCTAATCTGATCGGGGCTCAAGATAGAAGAACTTAATCACACAGGTAGCTGCACCAAGAGGTTCGCATTCAGCTCTGATGGGTTGCCACCATATACTGCTAGGTGTCACTGGTGGATTTTGGGAGCAATTAGAATGATTTAGATGATCGATCATTCTAGCTGTTCGAATCAGAAGAGTTCTGATCCATCGAAAGGAGTTTCGATGATGTCGATGATAGAGATCATGACATATCCCATTACCATACAGAACTGAACCTAACTGGGTCACACAAATAAGGGTTTGAATCTGGTGATCATCAATTGAACTGATCCTAGTTCAATTGATCTGAATGAGATTCAATTAGGTTCAAGAAAATCGTGCTAGCACTCGATTGAACCTAACGTTCTTCTTTTACTATCATAAATAAGTTGTCCTGACTGAGCCAAAGGAGTTTGTGCTCAATCAGAGGCCTTCATATGGTCTGACTGGAGGTTGTCCAAGTCAGAAAAAGGTTGTCTTATTTTGTAAGACATTACCTGCCATTTTTGGTCACCTGCCATTTCTTGTTCTTTGACTTTGGTCAAAAGTCTACCTTTGACTGGTCAAATGTTGACCATTGACACTTTGACTTTTGACCACATGTCATGCACCTATTGGAGAGCTGGTGGGGGCCTGTCCCCCTGCCAGAACCTGGCAAGGAGGAGGGCGCACGCCACCCTAGGCGTGTGCCCAAGTTGGAGGCGCCTAGGAGTCCTTGTTGGACAAGGACTCCATCTCCTTTTTGGATTCCAATTAGAGTTCTTCCTAAGAACCAACTTTGACTGGTCTTAGGCACCCTCTAAGGAGGAATCCAGGGGACTCTATTCCCACCAATCAGATTTAGATCTGATTTCACAAAGGGTTGTGATTGGTTGGGAAGAAGAGGAGTTGGATCACAGATAGTCTATAAATAAGACCCTGCGCCCAACTCAAAGAGCAAATCATAATTCCCCATGCCCCAAGGCTGCCCTCTCCCTCTCCTTCCTCCATGCCAAACCATCTTCTCCCTCTCCTCTCCACGTCCAAAAGAGTTTTGGATCCTTGGTTGGTGCGATTCCAGATCAAGAGAAAGGCGATCAAAAGCTAGAAGGCTGCGCTGCTGCAAAGGACGACTGCTGATCTTCAAAAGAGTTTTGAAGATCCTCCAGATCAGATCCAGATCTAATTTTTGGAGATGTGATAGAGAAGAAGAGGATCTCCTAGATCCAAGCCTGAGTGGATACCGGTAGAGGCCAGGCACTTGCGTGGCTAGATCCAGAACCTTCCGCTGCATACAGGATCATCAACGGGTAATAGGATTACCCAACATCAAGGTAAATTAAATTTGATTTAATTTATCTTAATTTTATTTTTATTATTAAAATAATAAGAATTAGATCTAAAAATATCTAAGATCTGATTAGATCAAAGAGAAAAAATTTTTGAAATATATCTCTTGATCTGATCAGATCTGAACGAACCTGGACCGGAAAAATCAGGATTTTCCTTCAACTGGTATCAGAGCCAAGGTTCTAAAAGTATTTAGATCTAATTTTAAATTTATTTTAATTAAAAAAATAAGTGATTTTAGATGTCACATGAGATGTGATCAGATCTGAAATCAGAAAAAATTAAAATTAAATGATTTGGATCTAAGATTAGAAAATATGCATGACTAGTTCTAAAATAGAATAGTTCTATAGAATAGTCTTGCATGTTTTGATTTAATTTGATTAAATCATATTTTAGATCTATTTATTTACTATTTTTTGATATTATAATGGTTATAATAACATCTAAAAAATAGTAAATAAAAATTATTTAATTTTAAATATCATATGAGATATGATTGATGCATGTCTAGACTAGTTGTAGAATAGTTCTACATAATTATCTAGATTAGAATTTATTTTGATTAGATCAATTTAAATCTAATTTTTTAGATTATTATGAGATAATTTAGATCTGAAAATATGCATGATTCGATACATGAGATGTATGCAAAATATGCCATGATTAGATCTAATTTGTATATGAGATATATGATATAGATCTAAAACTGTTTTGTAGTATTGCATGTTCCTGATTAAGGCGTTCCTCTTGGCCGTCCGGTCATAAGAATGAAGAAGGGTTTAAAGGCCCTCTCTTCCCATTCGATGGGGTGTTCTTATGATGTGTAGGGGTGCTGCGTGTTCGTCCTTAATCAGAAATCCAAAACTTACTTTCTGCAAAACCCTAGATCCTGAAACCCTAGGATTTATTATGCATATTTTGTTTATGAACCCTACTTAATTAAGAATTAAGATTATGGAATATTAATTAGGTCTAAAATTGAGAATTTTCAGATCTAAGACATATTCATAATACTGGGTTCGGGCTTGGGTAGCTCAATTAGGTCTAAGCGGTTGATCAAACCGAATCAAGAGTTGGTTAGATGGGATCAACAATGCTTAAATTGACCAGCCTAATAGGATTAAGTCTGGGTCAAGATCGAGTCACGATCAAGCAAGACCTAATTAGGCTCAGAGGTTAGAGTCTGGATTGTAGGCTAACCCAATTGGTTCTGACTCAACAATTTGGTGTCTAAGGTAAGTTTGGCACATACGACCGACTGGTTTTTAATTGGAAGCTACTCGACCTGAATGCATTCTTGTACGAGTTAATGGCATATTCCTTCCACCGGATCTCACTTACCTGGCCATATCTGTTGACACAGTTCTGATCTGAGGTGGTCAATAATCCGAGCTAACCCATGCCACTAGGTTAGTCATAATTGTTATGACTAATGCCAAGTCTAGTTTAATGAGACCTGAATCAATTCTCCCTAAGAAAAGATTAAGTCTGAGGTCTTCCACCATTGTAGATGTGCGGGCCCTTCCCGGGGTTGATTGTTCTCGGCTGGATACAGTGGCTCAGTTGCACCGGAAAAGATGCAACCATGTCTATTAGGCATTGGATGCTATGGGCTGGAGGATGAGTTGGGCTCAATATTTTGGATACGGTGAGAGACTCAATTAGGAACCCAGTCTATGCAAATGGTGGGTCTGACTTAACTAAGGAGTGGATCAATATTTTTTGGATACGGTGAGATTCATGAATTAGAGACCAAGTTTGGGTGCACCATGATTAGAGAATCATTGAACAAGAGTTGTTCACTCATTGGCTAACCCATCACCAATAACTGTTAGGTGAGGTGATGAGTCAGTTGGTGAGACCGCACCACCCACTAGAAATCATTAATCGTGGAGATTTTTCGCATCTCTACAGAGGGAGTGTAGGGATCCGAGAAAATAGTGGGAGCTAATTTGTTTAAAAATAAAATTCCTAAATAAATTGGTCAAGTCAATAATTACAGTATCTAACTAGAATCTTTGACTCTCTACAGGAAAATGTCTGCGTCCAACCCATTGGCACGTATCCTGGACACACATAGACTGACTGGACCCAATTATAAAGATTGGCTCAGGAACTACAAAATTATTTTGGGTTCCGAGAAGTTAACCCATGTTTTGGACCAGGACCCTCCCACCTTACCAGCCCGTCCATCCACTGTTGAACAGAGAGCGTCTCTGGAAAAATGGATAGACGAAGATAATAAGGCCAGATATTACATGTTGGGCTCGATGTCTGATGAGCTCCAGCGCCAACATGAAGATATCGGGACTGCTCGCCAAATGTTGGCTCACCTGCAGGAGATGTTTGGTGAACAGAGTCGCGCAGCCAAATATCAAGTCACGAAATGACTTTTTAAGGCTAAGATGCGTGATGGGCAGTCAGTCCAAGATCACTGTCTGACAATGATCAAGGACATGGAAGAGCTTGAGAAGCTCGGTGTGAAGTTGACTTGGACCTGCAGAACGATATTATTCTGCAATCCTTGACTGATGCATATGGGCAATTCATCATGAATTACCACATGCATAAACTTCAAAATTCCTTGGCCGAATTAATGAATATGCTGGTTACCGCTGAGCTTTCTATGAAAGGTTCTAAAGGCTCAGTTCTTGCTATGGAACGGACTTCTTCCAAAAGAAAGTCTTATGGAAAGAAAAAGAAGTCTGTGAAAAAGCAGAAGGTGGAAGGAACAAAGAAGAAGAAGGCAGAGCCGAAGAAAAAGGCCGATGTCAAAGGAAAGTGTTTCCATTGCAACAGCGACGGCCATTGGAAGCGGAACTGCCCTACTTACCTGGCCACCCTGAAGAACAAGAAGGAAGGTCCTTCTGGAGGTATGCTCGTTATTGAGTCTAACCTTACGGTTTCTTCTGCATCCAGTTGGGTGCTTGACTCTGGTTCTAGTGCTCATCTGTGCACTTCCATGCAGGGTCTTGAGGATAGCAGGAGGCTGAGGGATGGAGACATGATCCTACGCATCGGTAATGGAGCAAGAGTTGCTGCAGTAGCCGTGGGAACATACCCTCTTCGATTACCATCTGGTTTAGACTTAGTTTTGAAAGACTGTTATTATGTGCCTGCAGCTAGCAGGAATTTGATTTCTGTTTCATGCTTAGCACAAGAAGGCTATGTGATTACCTTCTTTAAGGACCATTGTAACATTCTTTATGAAAGAAATAAAATTGCAAATGGTTTCCTTATTAATGGTCTTTATCAGCTACATATTGATGTACCTATTCTAACTATCGAGCAAAACGTGAATGCCAAACGACCTAGGGATAGTCCAAACGATAGATATCTATGGCACCTGAGATTAGGTCATATAGCAGAAGATAGGATCAACAAATTGGAGAAAAATGGGCTATTGAGTCCATTGACTTTCGAGTCATATCCAACTTGTGAATCTTGTCTTCAAGGCAAAATGACTAAACTCCCTTTTGTTGGACATGGGGAGAGGGCCACAGATCTCCTTGCCCTAGTACATACTGATGTGTGCGGCCCATTTGATGTGCCGGCTAGAGGCAATTTTGTCTACTTCATTACCTTTACCGATGATCTGTCTAGGTATGGGTATGTGTATCTTATGAGACACAAGTCTGAAGCTTTTGAAAAGTTCAAAGAATTCAGACATGAAGTAGAAAAACAAACTGGAAAACCCATTAAGGTTCTTCGATCAGATCGAGGAGGTGAATACCTTAGCCGAAAATTCCTAGACTATCTCAAGGAAAAATGGCATAGTCTCTCAATGGACTCCACCAGGAACACCTCAACTCAACGGGGTTTCAGAATGGAGAAATCGGACTCTATTGGATATGGTTCCGATCCATGATGAGCTTCACAGACCTCCCTGATTTTCTTTGGGGACACTCATTGTTAACTTCAATTTATCTACTGAATAGGGTTCCCTCTAAAACCGTTCCTACCACACCGTATGAGATATGGCACGGTAAGAAACCAAGTCTGAGTCATCTCAGAATTTGGGGTTGTCCGGCTCATGTCAAAAGACAACAAGCGGACAAGTTAGAGTTTAGGTCCTTTAGAGCTCGATTCATAGGATATCCTAAAGAGTCATTAGGATACTATTTCTACATTCCAGAAGACCACAATGTGATTGTGAGTCGACATGCCATCTTTCTTGAAAAATAGTTTATTCAAGATAGCGGCATTGGAAAGCAGATTAAGCTTGATGAGAAAGTCTCACAAGTACAACGAGCTAAGGACCAATTGGAACCAAATCAGGTTGAGCCAATAAGAACACTACCTCCTCCACCTCGTAGATCGGAAAGAGTTTTCCATCCCCCTGAAAGATACTTAGGTATTATTTCAGAGGAAGTAGAGAAAATGTTCCTCGTAGGTAATGGTGCTCATGGTGATGATCCCAAAACCTACAACGAGGCGATATCAGATATCGACTCCGAGAAATGGCTAGAGGCAATGCAGTCAGAAATTGACTCGATGCACTCAAACCAAGTCTGGACCTTGGTAGATCCACCAGAAGGTATAGTACCTATTGGGTGTAAATGGATCTTCAAGAGAAAGATTGGTGCAGATGGGAAATGTGGAGACATTCAAGGCTAGACTAGTGGCAAAAGGTTATAGTCAACGCGAAGGCATTGACTATCAGGATACCTTTTTTCCAGTGGCTATGCTAAAATCCATCCGCACATTGCTTGCCGTTGCAGCCTATTTCGATTATGAAATATGGCAAATGGACGTGAAAATGGCATTCTTAAATGGATATCTTGAGGAAGATATCTATATGGAACAGCCGCTAGGTTTCACATCCAGTGATACTGATCACAAGGTTTGCAAGCTGCAAAGGTCCATATATGGACTTAAGCAAGCATCTCAAGCTGGAACACTCATTTCAATGATGTGATCAAAATAGTTTGGTTTCATCAAAAATGAAGAGGAACCATGTGTCTTCAAAAAGGTCAGTGGGAGCGCTGTTGTCTTCCTCGTATTGTACGTGGATGACATCCTCCTTATTGGGAATGATATTCCCATGTTGACAACAGTCAAAATTATGGTTGTCCAAGGAATTCTCCATGAAAGACCTAGGTGAAGCATCCTTTATTCTAGGAATTAAGGTCTATAGGGATAGACCGAATAGGATGCTAGGACTTTCACAGAAGATGTACATAGAGGAAAGTACTAAAGAGGTTTAGTATGGAAAACTCTAAGAGGGGATTAATACCCTTCAGACATGGTATTCATCTTTCCAAGAAGATGTGCCCTAGCACACCTGAGGAAATAGAACGCATGAGCAAGATCCCTTATGCTTCTGCAATAGGGAGCCTCATGTATGCCATGCTATGTACACGACCTGATATAGCCCATGCTGTGAGTGTCACAAGCAGATATCAGTCAAATCCAGGTGAAGAACACTGGACTTCTGTGAAATGTATCCTTAAGTACTTGAGAAGAACTAAGGATATGATGTTGGTCTTTGGTAATGGAGAACTCCAAGTCCAGGGATACACAGACTCGGATTTCATGTCCGATATAGATGATCGAAAGTCGACATCTGGGAGTCTGTTTGTGTGCAATGGTGGTGCTGTCAGCTGGAAGAGTTCCAAGCAAACGTGATAGCAGATTCCACCATGGAAGCAGAATATATCGCTGCATCAGAGAGGCTGCGAAGGAAGCATTCTGGTACAAGAAGTTTGCTGCAGAAATTGGAGTAATGCCATCAGATGCCATTCCTCTATACTGCGACAACAATGGCGCCATAGCCCTTGCTAAGGAGCCGAGGTCTCACCAGAAAATCCAAGCACATTGAGCGGCGATACCACCTCATCCGCGATTACCTCGAGAAGGGTTACGTCGAGGTCAAGAGAGTCAACTCCACAGATAATGTGGCAGACCCACTTACAAAGCCGTTGGGCCAGCAGAAGATCGAAGCCCACCTTGAGAAGATGGGACTTAGACTTGTAGCCAATTGGCTTTAGGACAAGTGGGAGATTGTTAGATATATGTGCCCTAGAAGCCAGAATTGGCTGACACTTGTAATACACTTCTAGGGGCAAAATTATAATTTTGACTATAAATCAATAAAATGGGATTATTTTCTATCACATATGTGTATTTAGTGTCTGTGATACATCCTTTGAGTTAATGGTAATGATAATTCATATTTTCAAGAGTTGAAAATTTAAGACATGAATAATCATTATTAACTCATAAAATGCTCCCGACCATAGGATCATCACGAGGATGGTGATTGATCCGGAAGGTTGGTGTACAATCGCTTCTCTTTAGTAGATGAGTCTTGAGTCTACGGTGTGGAGACACCGGAGCGAGAGTACAGGTACTCGTTAGAGAACGAGGGCACTGAGCGTGACCACCTCGAGTAGTCATTAGGAAGTCTACCTTCTCGTCAATGACTGACTCGATGCTGCAGTAGTGTGTCTGGTTCTTTGACCTGAGGTGCATCGGCAGTTCACCTTGAGGGTGTTATAGTTTGACTACACCATTACTCGGTCTCCTAGCCATATGGAACCCTGAGGTGTATGTTGGCTATAGCATGTTCATTGTAGGAACTGGATTGCATCAAGATGGAATCTATCTACCTCGGTGGTAGAGGAGCAGCCCTATGATGATCATGAGAATCAAGTCCAGAAGCCCATGGCCATGGCAGAGTGAAATAATAGAAAGAGTTTCTATTTAGATTTTCACATTCGGACTTGAATCGAATGATTACATCATATGACAGAGACTAGGGTTTGACGAGTTCACCTTAACCCTAATCTGATCGGGGCTCAAGATAGAAGAACTTAATCACACAGGTAGCTGCACCAAGAGGTTCGCATTCAGCTCTGATGGGTTGCCACCATATACTGCTAGGTGTCACTGGTGGATTTTGGGAGCAATTAGAATGATTTAGATGATCGATCATTCTAGCTGTTCGAATCAGAAGAGTTCTGATCCATCGAAAGGAGTTTCGATGATGTCGATGATAGAGATCATGACATATCCCATTACCATACAGAACTGAACCTAACTGGGTCACACAAATAAGGGTTTGAATCTGGTGATCATCAATTGAACTGATCTAGTTCAATTGATCTGAATGAGATTCAATTAGGTTCAAGAAAATCGTGCTAGCACTCGATTGAACCTAACGTTCTTCTTTTACTATCATAAATAAGTTGTCCTGACTGAGCCAAAGGAGTTTGTGCTCAATCAGAGGCCTTCATATGGTCTGACTGGAGGTTGTCCAAGTCAGAAAAGGTTGTCTTATTTTGTAAGACATTACCTGCCATTTTTGGTCACCTGCCATTTCTCGTTCTTTGACTTTGGTCAAAAGTCTGACCTTTGACTGGTCAAATGTTGACCATTGACACTTTGACTTCTGTCCACATGTCATGCACCTATTGGAGAGCTGGTGGGGGCCTGTCCCCCTGCCAGAACCTGGCAAGGAGGAGGGCGCACGCCACCCTTGGCGTGTGCCCAAGTTGGAGGCGCCTAGGAGTCCCTGTTGGACAAGGGACTCCATCTCCTTTTTGGATTCCAATTAGAGTTCTCCTAAGAACCAACTTTGACTGGTCTTAGGCACCCTCTAAGGAGGAATCCAGGGGACTCTATTCCCACCAATCAGATTTAGATCTGATTTCACAAAGGAGTTGTGATTGGTTGGGAAGAAGAGGAGTTGGATCACAGACTTAGTCTATAAATAAGACCCTGCGCCCAACTCAAAGAGCAATTGAATAATTCCCATGCCCCAAGGCTGCCTCTCCCCTCCTTCCTCCATGCCAAACCCACCTTCTCCCTCTCCTCTCCACATGTCCAAAAGAGTTTTGGATTCTTGGTTGGTGCGATCCAGATCAAGAGAAAGGCGACTGAAAGCTAGAAGGCTGCGCTGCTGCAAAGGACGACTGCTGATCTTCAAAAGGAGTTTTGAAGATCCTCCAGATCAGATCCAGATCTGATTTTTGGAGATGTGATAGAGAAGAAGAGGATCTCCTAGATCCAGCCTGAGTGGATACCGGTAGAGGCCAGGCACTTGCGTGGCTAGATCCAGAACCTTCCGCTGCTTACAGGATCATCAACGGGTAATAGGATTACCCATTCAAGGTAAATTAAATTTAATTTAATTTATCTATATTTTATTTTTATTATTAGAATAATAAAGATCAGATCTAAAACATCCTAGATCTGATATAGATCAAAGAAAAAAAATTTTGAAATACATCTCTTGATCTGATCAGATCTGAACGAACCTGAACGAAAAATCAGGATTCTCAGCATCTTCTCAAGATGGCTCTACTAGCCCAGTTGAAGGAAAATCCTGATTTCCCGGTCCAGGTTCGTCCAGATCTGATCAGATCAAGAGATATATTTCAAAATTTTTTCTCTTGATCCCAATCAGATCTTGATATGTTTCAGATCTGATTCTTATTATTTTAATAAATAAAATAAAATAAGATAAATTAAATCAAATTTAATTTACCTGATTTGGGTAATCCTATTACCCTGTAGATGATCCTGATTGCAGCGGAAGGTTCTGGATCTAGCCACGCAAGCGCCTGGCCTCTACCGGTATCCACTCGGGTTGGATCTGGAGATCCTCTTCTTCTCTATCACATGCCTCCAAAAATCAGATCTGGATCTGATCTGGAGGATCTTCAAAACTCTTTTGAAGATCTGCAGTCGTCCTTTTGCAGCAGCGCAGCCTTCTTGCTTTTGATCGCCTTTCCTTGATCTGAATCGCACCAACCAAGTCCAAAACACCTTTTGGACGTGGAGAGCAAGGGGAGAAGAGACTATGGCATGGAGAAGGAGGGGAGAGGCAGCCTTGGGGCGTGGGGTTTCTCAATTGAATTGCATTAGAATCTGAGTTGGGCGCAGGGTCTTATTTATAGACTAAGCGTGATCCAACTCCTCTTCCTCCCAACCAATCACAACCCTTTGTGAAATCAGATCTAAATCTGATTGGTGGGAATAGAGACCCCTGGATTCCTCCTTAGAGGGTGCCTAAGACCAGTCAAACTGGATTCTTAGTAGAACTCTGATTGGAATCCAAAAGGGAGGTGGAGTCCTTGTCCAACAAGGACTCCAAGGCGCCTCCAACTTGGGCACACGCCTAGGGTGGCGTGCGCCCTCCTCCTTGCCAGGTTCTGGCAGGGGGACAGGCCCCCACCAGCTCTCCAATAGGTGCGTGACATGTGGACAAAAGTCAAAGTGTCAATGGTCAACATTTGACCAGTCAAAGGTCAGACTTTTGACCAAAGTCAAAGGAACAAGAAATGGCAGGTGACCAAAAATGGCAGGTAATGTCTTACAAAATAAGACAACCTTTTCTAACTTGGACAACCTCCAGTTCAGACCATATGAAGGCCTCTGATTGAGCACAAACTCCTTTGGCTCAGTCAGGACAACTTATTTATGATAGTAAAAGAAGAACGTTAGGTTCAATCGAGTGCTAGCACGATTTCCTTGAACCTAATTGAATCTCATTCAGATCAATTGAACTAGATCAGTTCAATTGATGATCACCAGATTCAAACCCTTGTTTGTGTGACCCAGTTAGGTTCAGTTCTGTATGGTAATGGGATATGTCATGATCTCTATCATCGACATCATCGAAACTCCTTTCGATGGATCAGAACTCTTCTGATTCGAACAGCTAGAATGATCGATCATCTAAATCATTCTAATTGCTCCCAAAATCCACCAGTGACACCTAGCAGTATATGGTGGCAACCCATCAGAGCTGAATGCGAACCTCTTGGTGCAGCTACCTGTGTGATTAAGTTCTTCTATCTTGAGCCCCGATCAGATTAGGGTTAAGGTAAACTCGTCAAACCCTAGTCTCTGTCATATGATATAATCATTCGATTCGAGTCCAATGTGAAAACCTAAATAGAAACTCTTTCTATTATTTCACTCTACCATGGCCATGGGCTTCTGGACTTGATTCTCATGATTCATCATAGGGCTGCTCCTCTACCACCGAGGTAGATAGATTCCCATCTTGATGCAATCCAGTTCCTACAATGAACATGCTATAGCCAACATACACCTCAGGGTTCCATATGGCTAGGAGACCGAGTAATGGTGTAGTCAAACTATAACACCCTCAAGGTGAACTGCCGATGCATCTCAGGTCAAAGAACCAGACACACTACTGCAGCATCGAGTCAGTCATTGACGAGAAGGTAGACTCCCTAATGACTACTCGAGGTGGTCACGCTCAGTGCCCTCGTTCTCTAACGAGTACCTGTACTCTCGCTCCGGTGTCTCCACACCGTAGACTCAAGACTCATCTACTAAAGAGAAGCGATCGTACACCAACCTTCCGGATCAATCACCATCCTCGTGATGATCCTATGGTCGGGAGCTGTTTATGAGTTAATAATGATTATTCATGTCTTAAATTTTTAACTCTTGAAAATATGAATTATCATTACCATTAACTCAAAGGATGTATCACAGACACTAAATACACAGGTGTGATAGAAAATAACCCATTTTATTGATTATAGTCAAAATTACAATTTTGCCCCTAGAAGTGTATTACAAGTGTCAGCCAATTCTGACTTCCAGGGCACATATATCTAACAAGTGAGTCTACTGCATTATCTGTAGAGTCGACTCTCTTGACCTCGACATATTCTTTCTCGAGGTAATCGTGGATGAGGTGGTATTGTCGCTCGATGTGCTTAAATTTTTGATGAGTCCTCGGCTCCTTAGCTAGGGCTATGGTGCCATTGTTATTATGGTATAGAGGAATGGTATCTGATGGCATTACTCCAATCTCTATGGCAAACTTCTTATACCAGAATACCTCCTTTGCAGCTTCTGATGCAGCGATGTATTCTGCTTCCATGGTGGAATCTACTATCACTATTTGCTTGAAACTCTTCCAACTGACAGCACCACCATTACACATAAATAGACTCTTAGATGTCGACTTTCGATCATCTACATCGGTCATAAAATCCAAGTCCGTATACCCCTAGACTTGGAGTTCTTCATTACCAAAAACCAACAACATATCCTTAGTTCTTCTCAAGTACTTAAGGATACATTTCATAGAAGTCCAGTGTTCTTCACCTAGATTCGACTGATATCTGCTCGTGACACTCACAGCATGGGCTATATCAGGTCGTGTACATAACATGGCATACATGAGGCTCCCTATTGCTGAAGCATAAGGGATCTTGCTCATGCGTTCTATTTCCTCAGGTGTGCTAGGGCACATCTTCTTGGAAGAGATGAATGCCATGTCTGAAGGGTACCTAACCCCTCTTAGAGTTTTTCATGCTAAACCTCTTTAGCACTTCCTCTATGTACATCTTCTGTGAAAGTCCTAGCATCCTATTCGGTCTATCTCTATAGACCTTAATTCCTAGAATAAAGGATGCTTCTCCTAGGTCTTTCATGGAGAATTCTTTAGATAACCATATTTTAACTATGGTCAACATGGGAATATCATTCCCAATAAGGAGGATATCATCCACGTACAATACGAGGAAGACAATAGCGCTCCCACTGACCTTTTTGAAGACACATGGCTCCTCCTCATTTTTGATGAAACCAAATAATTTGATCACATCATTAAAATGAGTATTCCAGCTCTGAGATGCTTGCTTAAGTCCATATATGGACCTTTGCAGCTTGCATACCTTGTGATCATCATCACTGGATGTGAAACCTAGCGGCTGTTCCATATAGATATCTTCCTCAAGATATCCATTTAAGAATGCATCATTTTCACATCCATTTGCCATATTTCATAATCGAAATAGGCTGCAATAGCAAGCAATGTGCGGATGGATTTTAGCATAGCTACTGACGAAAAGGTATCCTGATAGTCAATGCCTTCGCATTGACTATAACCTTTTGCCACTAATCTAGCTTTGAATGTCTCCACATTTTCATCTGCACCAATCTTTCTCTTGTAGATCCATTTACACCCAATAGGTACTATACCTTCTGGTGGATCTACCAAGGTCCAGACTTGGTTTGAGTGCATCGAGTCAATTTCTGACTTCATTGCCTCTAACCATTTCTCGGAGTCGATATCCGATATCGCCTCGTTATAGGTTTTGGGATCATCACCATGAACCCCATTACCTATGAGGAACATTTTCTCTACTTCCTCTGAAATAGTACCTAAGTACCTCTCAAGAGGATGAAAATTTTTTTCGATCTACGAGGTGGAGGAGGTAGTGATTGTATTGGCTCAACCTGATTTGGTTCCATTTGGTCCTTAGCTCGTTGCTCTTGTGAGACTTTCTCCTCGAGCTTGATCTGCTTTCCAATGCCGCTATCTTGAATAAACTATTTTTCAAGAAAGATGGCATGTCGACTCACAATCACATTGTGATCTTCTGGAATGTAGAAATAATATCCTAATGACTCTTTAGGATATCCTATAAATCGAGCTCTAAAGGACCTAAAGTCTAACTTGTCCACTTGTTGTCTTTTGACATGAGCCGGACAATCCAAATTTTGAGATGACTCAGACTTGATTTCTTACCATGCCATATCTCATACGGTGTGGTAGGAATAGTTTTAGAAGGAAATCCTTATTCAGTAAGTATATTGCAGTTAACAAGACTGTGTCCTCCAAAGAAAATTAGAAAGGATCTGTGAAGCTCATCATGGATCGGAACCATATCTAATAAGATCCGATTTCTCCATTCTGAAATCCTATTGAGTTGAGGTATTCCAGGTGGAGTCCATTGAGAGACTATGCCATTTTTCTTGAGATAGTTCAGAAATTTTCGACTAAGGTATTCACCTCCTCGATCTGATCGAAGAACCTTAATGAATTTTTTAGTTTGCTTTTCTACTTCATGTCTGAATTTTTTGAACTTTTCAAAAGCTTCAGACTTGTGTCTCATAAGATACACATACCCATACCAAGATAAATCATCGATAAAGATTATGAAGTAGATAAAGTTGCCTCTAGCCGGCACATCAAATGGGCCTGCACACATCAGTATGTACTAGGGCAAGAAGATCCGTGGCCCTTTCCCCATGTCCTACAAAAGGGAGCTTAGTCATTTTGCCATGAAGACAAGATTCACAAATTGGATATGACTCAAAAGTCAATGGACTCAATAGCCCAATTTTCTCTAATTTGTTAACCCTATCTTCTGCTATATGACCTAGTCTTAGGTGCCATAGATACCTATCATTTGGACTATCCCTAGGTCATTTTGGTTTTATGGCATTCATATTTTGCTCGATATTAAAAATAGATACATCAATATGTAACTGGTAAAGATCGTTAATAAGAAAATCACTTATAATTTTATTTCTTTCATAAAGAATATTATAATGGTCCTTAAGAAAACTAATTACATAGCCTTCTTATGCTAAATATGAAATAGAAATCAAATTCCTGCTTGTTGTAGGCACAAAATAATAATCCTTTAATACTAAGTCTATACCAAATGGTAGTCAAATAGGATATATTTTCACGACCACAGCAGCAACTCTTGCTCCATTTTTTATGCATAAGATCATCTCACCATCCCTCAGCCTCCTGCTATCCTCAAGACCTTGCATGAAAGTGCATAAATGAGCACTAGAACCAAAGTCAAGCACCCAACTGGATGCAGAAGAAACCATAAGGTTAGACTCAATAACAAGCATACCTCCAGAAGGACCTATCTCCTTCTTATTCTTCAGGGTGGCCAGGTAAGTAGGGTAGTTCTGCTTCTAGTGGCCGTCAGTGTTGTAATGAAAATATTTTTCTTTGTCAACGGCCTTCTTCTTCAGTTCTGTCTTTTCTTCTTTCCTCCTTCCACTTTTTATCTTTTCATAGATATCTTCTTCTTTCCAAAAGATTTTCTCTTGAAAGAAGTTCGTTCCAGAGCAAGCACTAAGACTTTAGAATCTTTCATAGAAAACTCAGTAGTAACCAGCATGTTCATAAGCTCGGCCAGAGAATTTTGAAGTTTATGCATATGGTAGTTCATGATGAACTACCCATATGCATCAGTCAAGGATTGTAGAATTATATCATTTTGCAGATCTAGGTCTAACTTCACATCGAGCTTCTCAAGCTCTTCTAAATTCTTGATCATCATCAGATAATGATGTTGGACTGACTGTCCATCATACATTTTAGCCTTGAATAGTCATTTAGTGACTTGATACTTGGCTGCACAACTCTGTTCACCAAACATCTCTTGTAGGTGAGCCAACATTTGGCGGACAGTTCTGATATCTTCATATTGGTGCTGAAGCTCATCAGACATCGAGCCCAACATGTAATATCTGGCCTTGTTATCTTCATCTATCCACTTATCAAGAGATGCTCTCTGTTCAGTGGATGGATGAGCTGATAAGATCGGAGGTTTTGGTCTAATACATGAGTTAACTTCTCAGAATCCAAAATAATTTTGAAGTTTTGGAGCCAATCCTTGTAATTAGGTCTGGTCAGTCTATGGGTGTCCAGGATACGTGCTAGTGGGTTGGATGCAGACATTTTTCTATAGAGAGTCAAAGTTTTTAGTTAGATATTATAATTAAGACTTGACCAATTTATTTAGAAATTTTATTTTTAAATAAATTAGCTTCCACTATTTTCTCGAATCCCTACACTCTCTCTGTAGAGATGCAAAAATCTTTATGATTAATGATTTCTAGTGGGTGGTGCGGTCCCACCAACTGACTCATCACCTCACCTAATAGTTATTGGATGATGGGTTAGCCAATGAGTGAACAACTCTTGTTCAATGATTCTCTAATCATGGTGCACCCAAACTTGATCTCTAATTCATGAATCTCACCGTGCCTCAGAATATTGATCCACTCCTTAGTTAAGTCAGACCCACCATTTGCACAGATTGGATTTCTTAATTGAGTCTCTCATCGTATCCAAATATTGAGCCCAATCCATCCTCCAGCCCATAGCATCCAATGCCTAATAGACATGGTTGCATCTTTTCGGTGCAACTGAACCACTGTAATCAGCCAAGAACAATCAACCCTAGAAAGGGCCCGCACATCTACAATGGTGGAAGATCTTAGACTTAATCTTTTCTTAGGAAGATTTGATTTAGGTCTCATTAAACTAGACTTGACATAGTCATAACCATTATGACTAACCTAGTGGCATGGGTTAGCTCGGATTATTGACCACCTCAGATCAGGACTGAGCCAACAAATATGGCCAGGTAAGTGAGACCGATGGAAGGGATATGCCATTAACTCGATAAGAATGCATTCGAGTCGAGTAGCTCCCAATTAAAAATCAGTCGATCGTATCTGCCAAACTTACCTTAGACACCAAATTATTGAGCCAGAACCAATCGGGTTAGCCTACAATCCAGACTCTAACCACTGAGCCTAATTAGGTCTTAGCTTGATCGATCACTCATGTGACTCGATCTTGATCCAGACTTAATCCTATTAGGCTGGTCAATTTAAGCACTGTTGATCCCATCTAACCAACTCTTGATTCGGTTTGATCAACCGCTTAGACCTAATTGAGCTACCCAAGACCGAACCCTAATTTTATGAATATATCTTAGATCTAAAATTTTTTTTAATTTTTAGACCTTAACATATTTCATAATCTTAATTCTTCAATTAAGTTTAGGGTTCATAAATAAAATATGTAAATAAAATCCTAGGATTTCAGGATCTAGGAATTTTGCAGAAAAAAATAAGTTTCTTGATTTTTGATTAAGGATGAATGCACAGCACCCCTACACATCATAAGAACATCCCATCGAATGAGAGGAGAGGGCATTTAAATCCTACTTTATTCTTATGATCGGACGGCCAAGGGAAAATGCCTTAATCAAAAATATAAAAACTACAAAACTAGTTAGATCTACATCATATATCTCATATATAAAATTGATCTAACTATAAACATATTTTGCATACATCTCATGTATCATATCATGCATATTTTTTAGATCTAAATTATCTCATAATTATCTAAAAAATTAAATTTAAATTGATCTTATCAAAATAAATTCTATCTAGATAATTATGTAGAACTATTCTACAACTAGTCTAAACATGCATTCATCATATCTCATATGAACAAAAATTAAATAACTTTATTTTCTACTTTTAAGATCTTATTATAATATTTATAATATCAAAAAATAGTAAAAAAATTAATCTAAAAATTATAACTTAATCAAATTAAATTATGATCATGCAAGACTATACATAAAACTATTCTATTCTATAATTAGTCATGCATCTTGTAAAACTTAGATCTAAATTATTTAATTTTTAATTTTTCTAATTTTAAATCTAATCATATCTTATGTGATATCTAAAATTATCTAATTATTAAATTAAAATTAAATTAAAATTAGATCTAAATTCTTTATAAGAACCTGGCTCTAATATCAGTTGAAGAAAAAAATCTATTTTCCGGGTCAGGTTTGTTCAAAACTGATTTGACTAAGAAAAATATTTCAAAGATTTTTTTCTTAGATCTAAATCAAATTTAATACTTTTTAGATCTTATTTGATGGACCTAATAAAATAAAATAAATTAAATTAAATTAGATTTAATTTATACCTTATTCTTGGGTAATCTTATTATCCTATGATGATCCTGCTGATTGCCTGAGGTTCTGGATGTAGCCATGCAATCATTTGGCCTCTACCGATATCCACTCGGATAGAATTTGGATATCTCCTCTTTCTCAATCTTTTCTCCAAAGATCAAATCTAGATCTGATTTTGAAGATCTTTAAAATAACTTTTGAAGATCCGATGTCGTCTCTTGCAGCAGTGCTGCCTTCTTCCTTTCTTATCGCCTTTCTCTTGCCTGGATCGCACCAAACTAAAGCCCAAAGCCCCTTGGGTGTGAAGAGGAGAGAGAGGATCAAAGGTAGGCATGGAGGAGAGAGGGAGATGGCTATGTGGCATGGGTAAGGGGAGAACCTCTCTAAACCTAAGCGCAGATAGGGTTTATATAGACCCTATTGTGCCATGCAGTGCCACATCATCCCGACCAATCATGTTTCTTCATGCAATCAGATCTAAATCTGATTGGTGGGATGACATCACCTTATCCAATCAGATGGAAGCTCCTCTCCAACATCCTTAGGTGGCGCCAAGACTAGTCAAAGTAGAGTCTTAGGCACCACCTAAGTTTATTCCATGAAGCAATCTGGAGTCCCATCTGTATGGGACTCTAGGCATCATTATCCTTGGGCGCACGCCTTCCTAAGCATGCACCCCCTCCTTTCCTCTTTCTAGTAGGGGGACAAACCCCCATCTACTCTTCTATGGGTACATGACACATGAGCAAATGTCTAAGTGTCAAAGGTCAATGTTTGATCAAAGTCAAAAGATAAGAATTAGCAGGTGATGAAAAATGGCAGGTGTTATCTTAAATTTATCTCATAAATTAAGACAATCTTTTTCTGACCTGGACAAGCTCTAATCAGACTAAGTAAAGATATCCGAGTGAGCCCAAACACATTTGGCTCAGTCGAGATAATATTTAATGATTATTGAAGGAGAACTTTAGGCTCAATCGTGTGCTAGTATGATTTTCTTGAACCTAATTGAATCTAATTCAAATCAATTAAACTAAGTTAGTCCAATTGATGATATCTTGATCCAAACTCTTATTTGTGTGATCTAATTAGATTCAATTCTATATGGTAATGAGATATGTCGCAATCTCTATCATCAACATCATTGAAATACCTTCCAATGGATCAGAACTTTTCTGATTCAGACAACTAGAATGATCGATCATCCAAATTATTTTAATTATTCCCAAAATTCATCAGTGATATCTAACAATATATGATGGCAATCCATCAGAACTGAAAATGAACCTCTCGATGTAGTTATTTGTGTGATTAAGTTCTTCTATCTTGAGTCTCAATCGATTTAGGGTTAAGGTGAACTCATCAAACCCTAATTTTCATCATATGAATTAATCATTCGATTCAAGTCCAATGTGAAAACCTTAATAGAAACTCTTTCTATCATTTCACTCTACCATGGCCATGGGCTCATGGACTTATTTCTCATGATCATCATAGGGTTGCTCCTCATCTATCGAGGTAGATAGATTCACTCTTGGTGCAATCCAATTTCTATAATGAACATTCTATAGCTAACATACATCTCAAAATTCTGGATGGCTAGGAGATCGAGTCATGGTGTAGTCAAACTATAACATCCTCAATGTGAACTATCGATGCACCTCAGCTTAAAGAACCAGATATACCACTGCAGTTTTGAGCCAGTCATCGATGAGAACATAGACTTTCTTATGACTACTCAAGATGGTCACACTCAATGCCCTCATTCTCTAACGAGTACCTGTACTCTCGCTCTCGGTGTCTCTACACCATAGACTCAAGACTCATCTACTATAAAGAAGTGATTGTACACCAATCTTTCGAATCAATCACCATTCTCATGATGATCCTACGATCGGAAGCATTTTATAATGAAAATTTATGTCTTAAATTTTTAACTCTTGAAAATAAGAATTATCATTGTCATTAACTCAAGAGATGTATCACAGAAACTAAATACACATTATGATAGAAAATAATCTATTTTATTATTTATAGTCAAAATTATAATTTTATCCTTAAAAGTGTATAACAAGTGTTAGCCATTTCTGACTTCTAGGATACACATATCTAACAATATACTAGTTAGATCTTAGCATCTACTTACAATAAAATAAAAAATAATAATTAAAGTATAAAAATTAAATTATAATTAAAAATAAAAAGCATAAATTTAAATAGTTAAAAAAGTAAATTTATATTAATTAAAAATTCAATTTAAAATTTAAATACATAAAATTTAAAAAGAAAAAAAATAAAATAAAAATTACAATAATTGATCTCTGATCTTGGATCGATGTCGGCATTGAGATGGTGTAGAAGCCAGCTCTTCTTCGCAGCATCCCTTGCCTTGAAGCAACCTTTAACCTAAGCATGGCCTTAATCTTTACCAAACTTCTTTTCATGATCAAAGATACTTTGATTTGATGGCCTGGGGTCCTTTAAATAGATGTTGGAGGGCTGGAGAATTTTTCTGCAAGCAATGCAGGACTAAGGGCCATTTTAATCATCAAAATAGGAAGAAAGCTAAGTGAAATTTGGATTAAAACAACTTCTGAATGAATTTGTTAAGTTTCCTAAATTCTAACTGTCAGATTTTGATCAAATGATCCAAAAAAATCAAAAATCGATATATAATAGCCCAGATCAAGTTGGATTAAGTGTGGACCATTCGATCGTGCCTTGATGGAGCAAATCTAGCTGTTGGATCTTATTCTGAGTGTTTTAATCAAGTTGAGAGCTCTGTGGACCGTTAGATCAAGTTTTGGAGCGCTATCGATTGTTGGATCATGATCAGGGAGAGCTAGTAAAATCAAATCAAAATTGAAAATGACCCCCACCATTAGATCTAGATCGGAATCAATCTGGACCATAGGATGGTGCAATTCCTATACCTGTGGACTGCATAGATCGGATGTATTTGAAGATCGGACCAATTAGCATGTGGCAAGTCTTATGAAATTATCATTTTTCTCCTATACGCCATGATGAATTTTTTGTAGACCCTTTAGCAGTCTTAGTCCACCATATGGCATGCTCTGATTGGCTGAAACCTGCTGAGCTGACAGTCCACGCCTGATTTCATAGATTGGTGGGTGGCTTCTGCAGTTGAGTCAGCTTTGACGGCTTGACTTGGCATGTCGGCTTGGCTTGCGAAGCCGACTGAGCCATTTTTTTATTTTAATTTTTTTTGAAAAAAATTTATATCTAGTCCATTTTAGCTCTGATTTTCTTTAAATTTATTTCATTATGACCAAAAAATTATGCTCTTTTTACTGATAATAAAATTTTATTTTAATTATTTTATTATTTTTTAATTAATTTTTTAATTAATAAAAATATTTATTTCTTAAAAATATATAAAAATTAATTATTAATTTTAAAAATAAATATAAATTAATTGATAAATTAATATTTTTATTGATGAATTTATCGTACTTATCATACCGCATCATTATTTTGTACATGATCTCTTATGAATTGATATCTTATTTCAATGTATTTAGATCTTAAATGTTGAATTAGATTTTTTGGTTAAGTTAATTATACTTGTATTATCACATCTTATAAAACTTTTGTTAAGTTAGAACCCAAAGTCTTCAAGTTGCTATTTGATCCATATGATTTGAGCCGAATAACTCCTAATAGCAATATATTCGATCTCGATCATAGATAATGCTGTCGAGTTTTGTTTCTTGCTGAACCATGAAATCCAATTAACTCTAATAAATTGACATGTACCACTAGTACTTTTTTTATCAAGTTTATATTTAGCAAAATCAGCATTAGAGTATCCTATTAATTCAAATTGTGAAGATCTATCATACCAAAATCCTACATTGATTGTTCCAGATAGGTATCTAAAAATTCTTTTAATAGCAAGCATATGAGATTCTCTAAGATTTGATTGATACCTAGCTCACACACACATACACTGAATACTATATCTGATCTACTTGTAGTAAGATAAAGAAGTGAGCCTATCATATCTCTATGTAATTTAGTATCTACTTTCTTACCATTTTCATCTTTGTCAAGTTTGCAAGATGTACTCATTGGTGTGCTAATTAGTCTCAAGTTCTCTATTCTAAACTTTCTAAGTATCTCTTTTGTGTACTTTACTTGGTTAATGGAGTTTTCTTTTTTATTTTGCTTGATCTAGAGTCCAAGAAAAAATTTAGCTCTTCCATCATGCTCATCTCGAACTCACTTTGCATAAGCTTAGCGAATTCTTGACAAAGAGATTCATTAGTAGCACCAAAAATGATATCATCCACATAGATTTATACTACCAATAGATTATCATCTTTTCTTTTTAAGTATAAAATTTTTATCAATATTTTTCTTAGTAAATTCATTATCTAACAAGAATTTACTTAGTCTCTCATACCATGCACGTGGAGCTTGTTTTAACCCATATAAGGTCTTATATAATTTAAATACATGATTTGGATATATATGATTTTTAAAGCCAAGTGATTGTTTAACATACATCTCTTCAGCTATATAACCATTAAAAAATATATTGTTTACATCCATTTTATATAATCTAAAGTTTATAAAACATGCAAATGCAAGTAATAGTCTAATTGCTTCTAATCTAGCTACTAATGAAAAAGTTTCATCAAAATCAATGCCTTCCTCTTGCTTGTATTATTTTCCCACTAATCTAGCTTCGTTCCTAACAATGGTACCATGCTCATCTAGTTTATTTTTATATATTCATTTAGTTTCAATTATTGAATAGTCATTGGATTTATCAATTAAAGTCTAAACCTTATTTCTTTCGAATGGATTTAATTCTTCTTGCATAGCATTAATTCAATATGGATCATTTTCAACTTCTTGTATTGTTTTAGGTTTAATTTATGATACAAAGGCTAAATAGTTATTAACATTTCCAGGATAGGATTGGATTCTTACCTCTTATGATGGATCACCGATTATTAGATCTTTAGGATGGCTATGTACATACCTCCATTCTTTTGATAATTCTTCTCTCAAGCTACGAGTGGGCTCTTCACTCTTCTCTTCTTCATTGTTTTAAATAGGAGCATCCTTTAGTGTGAGATTGTTCATCTTATCATGAAGATCACCTACATCCTCATCCAAAGCATCTTTTTTTCTAGAAAACTTATCATTATATTCATCAAAGATAACATGAATGGATTCTTCAATAACGAGAGTTCTCTTGTTAAAGATTTGATATGCCTTGCTAGATGAGGAGTATCCCAAGAAATTTTTTTCATCTGACTTGGCATCAAATTTTTTCGAGTTATCTTTTTCATTATTAAGTATAAAGCACTTACACCAAAAAATATGAAAGTAATATTTAATTTTCTATCTTTCCAAAGCTCATATGGAGTTTTCTTTAAAATAGATCTTATTAAAACATGATTTAATATGTAACATGCAGTCTTTATAGTGTCAGCCCAAAAGTATCTAGGTAAATTACTTTCACATAATATAGTTCATGCCATTTCTTCTAATGTGTGATTTTTTCTTTCTACTACTCTTTATTGTTGGGAGGTCCTAAGTACAGAAAAATTATGATCAATTTTTTTTCATTACAAAAATTTTTAAAGTATTGATTTTTAAATTTGGTACCATGATCATTACATATGCATGCAATTGATGTGTTCTTTTCATTTAGAACTTTGCGATAAAATTTAGAAAAAGCATTAAAGGCTTTATTTTTTTGTGTTAAAAATATTATCCAAGTGAATCTTGAATAGACATCCATAATTATAAGTCCATACTTTTTACCTTCTAGACTAGTAGTTCTTGTGTGTCCAAATAGATCCATATGAAGTAATTCTAAGGGTCAAGATGTTAAAATTATTCCTTTTGGTTTAAAAGAGTTCCTAGTCTATTTTCCAAATTGACATGCATCACATATACGATTCTTTTCAAAATTTAATTTTGATAATCTTTTTACTAGGTCTTTCTTGATTAATTTTGAAAGTAGATCCATACTTGCATCACCCAATCTACGATACCATAACCAACTAGTTTCATTAATTTTGGCATTCACTGTGATAAGACATTGATCATTCTTCATGTATAGATCATCTAGATCCACCATGTAGACATTGTTATATCTATGTCCATAGAGTATGATATCATTATCATTAAGACTAAAAACTATGCATAATAAAGATTCAAATATAATCTTAAATATTTTATCACAAAATTGGCTAATGCTAAGTAAGTTATACTTTAATTCATTAACTAATAATACATTTTGAATAGAGATGGAAGAAGGGATACGGATGTTACCAACATCAATGATACACCTTTTTTCATTATCTCCAAATATAACCACTCCTCCATTTTTAGGTTCAAAAGTGATAAATTAAGATTTATCACCTGTCATCTACCTTGAACAGCTACTATCAAGATACCAAAGTCTTTTTCTCTCCCGGGCTGCAAGACACTCATATTCATGAAAATTAAATTAAATTTTTAGGTACCCAAGTCATCTTGGATCCTTTGAAATTAGTACTCATGGTTTCTTTTGAAACCCAAACTATTTTAACCATTTTTTATTTAATTTTTTGAAATCACATGCATAGGATTTGTGATCAATTTTATCACAATAATAACATAAAAAATTTGAGGTAGAACTTGATGAAGCTTTAACGACAAATTTTTCAATAATTTTTGCTTTTTATGAGATTTACATCCTAATCCTGTCTTGTTAAAAATAGTTTTTTACTCATTTAATAGCATGTTCAATTTTATGGAGCTTATTGTGGCCAATCCACCTGCGCCTACGAACAAATGTCAAAAATCCTGTAAGAAAGAAGTCCGCACTGACCAGAGTTGGCTCCGACGGGATCCTCCAATGCTTAAGTTAGTATGGTGGACTGGTCGAACAGAAATCTGAGAGCAAAGTAATAGAGATTGTTCTAAAAGTATTAAATATATTTTTTTTCTTAAACTAGCTAGTTTACCTCTCTTTTATAGATATTCGAGTGATAATCACTTGGCATGTGGGTTTCTCTTTTTCTGACATAATGCGATCGTAGGGAGGTGGTTAGAACCACCCACTAATCGTTGTTGTTCGCTCTTCTCGAGGATAGTTTTGTAGGATCGATCGAGAGCTGGATAGGTTGTTTAGAGAGCTCCCATTGGTTAGTTGGCTGATTTGAGACCAATCAATCATCGATCGGTTGGCTGATTTTATGCCAATCGATCGTCGATCGAAGGGCTTTAAATCGATTATTGTCTTAATAATTTTTGATCGATGGTTAGTCGGTCAGAAAAAGCAATCATCGATTATCAATTATCAGTCCAATTATCCATCAGATGGTCATATGTCGGTGCTCCTATCAATGTGTCGATGGGATAGTTGATGGATCGATGAGTGTTGACCTTTTGAATAGTCTTCTTAGTGGTGATGATTGATCGGATGTTAATTACCATCCTTCAACTAATTGATCAACAATCGGTTGGGTTAGTAGAACGTCAATCGTCGAGTCGATCAATCGATGGTTCATCGAATAACTCATCAACCATCCATCATCCATCATCGATCATCAACCCACGAACATCCATCGATGTTCGATGGTCTATTGGCTGGATTGGTGAGTCGAATGGTAGATTGATAGCCCCCAATAATTGCCCTCCACTTTCAAGTTTGGTGTAATGATTTTGTACTTTGCACCAAACGTAAGAAGTTGACATATGGCATTGCTTCGAGCTTCGTTTTGCCACCTACCATTAATGATTGTCCATCATCCAGTAGTTGAATCAAAGCTAACATTATCTGTTAGCTTTCGATCCATCTCTGCTGAATGAGTTAAATCATCTTCCTAATTTAGTTTAGATGAACGAAGTTCATCTATAAAAATTTTGGTTGATCAGTTGTCAGCTAATTATTAGTCAATTTCATGTAACTAATCATTGGCTAGTTTTTAACTAACTTAAAGTTAATTTTCTAACGAGTCAATACTTAGTCGTTTGTTGAGATATTCATAGGTCGGGGATAAGTCAATCTTATGTTGGTTTCTAACAAACTTTTAGTCAGTTTTTTACCAACCAATACTTGATGATGACGATCGAGTGCAAGCCAACCATTCCTCAATTCGGCCATAGCCAAATCAGTAAAGGTTGTGTTCTTTACTAGTCGGGATAAACCAACTAGTTCACAACCAGTAGCTTGATGCTTTTCTTTCTTTATTATTTTGTAAGAAAGTTATGCATCGGTATTGCATGTTAGTCTATCAGTTGGCTATTTGAGTTGTAGAAGATAGTCTTCTTCTCGACCAATTAGTTATTATATCATAGGAGACCAACTTATTTTGATCAACTGCACCGATTATTTAAGATGTACTGATCCATAGTTTTCATCGAAAGAAATATTGATTGATGATCGCCATCCATCAGTCAATTGTTGAATCATGTCAACTATGGTATGCCGACCATCAGTCGATTGTACTATTTAGCCGACAGGAAGCTTGTCCACTTCTTCATCGATGATCTTCTATCACTCAGGAGCGAATGGTCATTTTTTAGTCAATTCTTCTTTGGATATTGCCCTTCCGACCCTTGGTCATCTAGAAATCATGTTGATCATCCTGGCCATCGGTTGATTTGGATGAATCTCCTCCAACACTAGTGGTTGATCGATATAGGACTGGGTCGGATGATCGAGCCAAAACTTGGCAAGGAATCTCCATCGAATGAGAGCCTCGATCTCATCCTTCAGCTAGAAGAACTATTCAGTGTCATGATCGTAGTCATGATGAAATCGACAGTACTTCCTCTTGTCCTTATCTTGACTCTTCATCGGCGAGGGTCAATGAAGATAATTCTTTCCTTCAATCTCTATCAAGATTTACACACGTGGAGTGGAGAGGAGAGTGTAAGTCTCATACCGGCTTTTCATATTGGTCAGCATAGGGTTCAATCGAGAAGATGCCACTTCTTTATTCGAAAAGGATCAGTTGGGTCTGGCTGAAGCATCGTTCTTCCATTATTTTCTTTTTGACCCTTTTTGTTTTGTTGGTGCTGGTCAGAAGCACCTTCTTTTGTGCGAATGTATTTATCCACGTGCTCCAGAAGTTTGGCATAAGTCTGAGGGTGGTTTTTGTCCAACGAGTAGGTGAACCAAAAATCCTGCAGATCCTACTTTATGGCCAAGATGGTCACGACCTCGTTAAGGTTTCAGACCTCAAGCATGGTGGTGTTAAAATGCATCACAAAGGCGCGAAGAGTTTCTTCCTCTCCTTGCTTGATCGAGAGGAGGGTATCGAAAGTTCGTGGCATCCTTCTACTAGTACTGAAGTAAGCCATGAAGGAGTTCTCAAGCTGTCCGAAAGAGTTGATGCTTTCTAGCTGAAGTTTGAAATATCAGGCTCGAGCAGCTTTCAGTAGGATGGCCAGGAAGCCGATGCACATGAGCACATCGTTCGCCCCCTAGATTATCATGAGAGATTTATAGCTCCAGAGATGATCAACTAGGTCGGTGGAGCCGTCATATGATTCCACCTATGGCATTTTGATTCATGATGGAATCGGGTTGTTCAAGATGTAAGAGAAAAAAGGAGGAGCTACTTGGATACAAAGATTGTCGAAGGACATCCCTATCATATCCTCCTAGATTTGGGCAAGTCGATGGTCAATTTTCTTGAGCCTCTGCACATAGTTATCAAACCACCACTGACGAGACGTCCCCAGGGTTGATCCTTCTAAGGAACTAATGGAGGAGGAGGTGGTTGAATCTCACAGCCATTTCTCCTTGTGCTGACTCCAATAGAAAGATAAGAAAATGAAGCATTATGATCGATAGGTGGTTCCTCGCAAGCAACAAGAAAATGGAGCCTCCATCTGGAAGAAATGTTGAGATGTTCACTCCAGTAAAGAGGTGGTGGAGTGCCTCGAGATGCGGTGGCTGTGCCCAGATAGTATTGCCTGCATCACTGAGCCTTCCACCACTGCATGCGGCTACTGTTAGAGATCGTGAATAGTCTCCATCAGTATTTGAACCTACTGCATTAATGCAACTAGTTGCTAGGCTTGTGCATCCATCATGACTGCCAAACGTGAAGAGCTTGGTTCCACCATCGATGGTGGTGGAGGGAGAAGTACTTCTCATCGGGATGACTATCCGGTAGAGCTGAGCAAGTTGTGAGCATGCATTCTTGCCATCGTAATAGTTGACAAAGATTTACTAATCATTTTTTATCTATCCCTTCCTAGCACGCCAATCTGTTATGACCAATCCATCTGTGCTTGCGAACGAATGCTAAAAATCTTGCAAGAAAGAAGTCCACACTGATTGAAGTTGGCTTCGATGAGGACCCTCCGATGCTTAAATTAGTAGGATGGACTGATCGAATAGGAATCTAAGAGCAAAGTGATAGAGATTGCTCTAAAAGTATTAGATGTGTCATTTTTTTCTTTCTTAAACTAGCTAGTTTACCTTTCTTTTATAGGTGTCGAAGTGATAACCGCTTGGCACGTGGATCCCTCTTTTTTGGCATAATGCCATCATGGGGACATGGTTAGAACCATCCACTAATGGTTGTTGCCCACTCTTCTTGGAGGTAGTTTTGTAGGATCGATCAAGAGCTAGATAGGTTGTTTGGAGAGCTTCCATCGTTTAGTTGGCTGATTTAGGGCCAATCGATCATCGATTGGTCGGCTGACTTTGTGCCAATCGATCATCGATCGAAGAGCTTTAAGCCAGTTATTGCCTTAATGATTTTCGATCAATGATTAGTCAATCAGAAGAAGCAATCATCGATTATCAAATGTCAGTTTGATTATCCATCAATGGTCATATGTCGATGCTCCTATCAATATGTCGATAAGATAGTTGATGGATCAACGAGTGTTGACCTTTTGGACAGTCTTCTCAGTGGTGATGATTGATCAGATGTTAATTATCATCCTTCAACTAATTGATCAACAATCAACTAGATTAGTGAAATGTTGATCATCGAGTCGATCGATCGATAGTTCATCGAGTAACTCATCGGCCATCCATCATCCATCATCGATCGTTAGTCAGTCAACATCTATCGATGTCTGATGATCTGTTGGCTGGGTTGGTGAGTCGGACGATAGATTGACAGCCCCCAACAGAGCTATAAGTAAATCTCTCTACAAATGGTTTGATTTTTGTTAATTCATCATTTAATTTCTAATTTTCAAGAGTTAGCAAATTCAGTTTTTCAAAAATTCTTTTATTTTCATGAATAAGTTTTGAATTTTGCTTTCTCAAATCTTTATTTTTCAAGATTACTTTTCTATATTCGATCATAAGTTTAGAAAAAGCATCTTATAATTCATCAAATGTGAAATCTAAAGAATTTTCTGCATTTACCTCTTCATGATGTATCATTAAGCAAAGGTTGGCCACTTCTTGTGCTTCTTTTTCGGAGCTAGAATCCTCATTATTGCTCCAAGTGGCCATCATCATCTTCTTCTTGATCTTTTTGGATAATTTCTTGAGAAGGAGGTAGTCCATTCTAGAATGACCGAGTTTTTGGCATTCAAAATAAATTGGTAGTTCCTTCTTCTTTTCCTTCTCTTTTTCCTTACTTGGCTTACTTTTGAAGGTTTCTTCTTAAATCCTTACTTCTTCTTTCTCGTGAACCTTTTGAACTTCTTGCAATTAAGGCTAAGTTTTCTTCTTCCTCTTCTTCATCAGACTCTTCACTTTCATCACTCTTGGAAGTAGTAGTCTTGAGAGCAATGGTTTTCTTCTTTTTTGTTTCTTTCTCCATATTTTGCCTCATGTTCGAGTCATTAGTAACCCAAGAAGTTCTTTCAATGGTAGGTTATTAAGGTCCTTGGTTTCTTGAATGGTAGTGACTTTCGCTTCCCAAGCTTTTAAAAGTGATCTAAGAATTTTACTAATAAGCTCACTATTAGTATAAGATTTTTCTAAGCTTTTCAAATCATTAATAATATCAAAAAATCTAGTAAATATTTCAAAAATAGATTCATTAGATTTTATTTTAAATAATTCATATTTATGCATAAATATATTTATTTTAGACTCCTTCACTTGATTAGTACCCTCATAGGTAATCTCTAACCTTTCCCAAATCTTCTTAGCTGAAGCACATGTAGAAATTCTATTAAATTCATTAGGATATAGTGCACAATATAAGACATTCATGGCCTTAGTATTTAATTTTATCATTCTCATGTCATGCTCATCCCAATCCTCTTCGAATTTGAGAATTTTATTATCCTCTACTTTAATTATGGAAGTGTGTGGATCTTTGATCATCACTCTTCAAAGTTGATAATCTAGTGCTTGAATGTAAATACACATGCATGCTTTCCAATAAGTATAATTTATTCTATTAAACAAGGATGGACGGTTGGTCGATTGCCCTTTAGAAAGAGATGCACTCATTTGGATTGCTATTTGATCTTAATTCTTGATTATTAAATCAAATGAAGTGAGTACCAGGCTCTGATATCACTTGTTGTCCAATACGACAACCCAAAAGGAAGGGTGAATTGGATTTTTCAAAATTTAAACAAGTTATGTGTTATTTTTGAAAACTAGTGAGATATTGAAGTGTGCTCAAATGTAATGTATATAAGTATGCAGAAAATATAAATATAATAAAAAATAAGAACCAAAGCAATTACAAACATAAGAGATTTATAGTGGTTCAGTGCCCCTTGCACCTGCATCCACTCCTGAAGATCCACTTGAAAATTTTACTATAATCTCTCAAAGATTATAGTCGAATAGTTTTTTAAGATTTACTATCTAAAATCTAGTTAGTTTTACACTAGATCACCAATCACAACCAAATCCTAAGCCAACCCTTGGCTTACAATCCAATTCTTAGACTTGGATAGGCCTTCCTCTTAGCTTCAAATCTCTATTGAAGCTAAGTTACAAGAAATATAAAAGTTAAACAACAAAAATAAACACAAAGCTCCTTTGATGAGCAAATAGATTGATAAAGTTTTTAGAATCTTCTTTAATGAAGGCTTTTAAGCTTATGAGCTTGTCTTCTTGCTGAATGGAATCTCTTAATTTAATGTTTCTTTTAGTTGGGAGTGGAATACTCTCTTTTCAATGCTATTCGATCTTTTTCACTTAACTTATAATTGCTCTCAATGATTGAATGGTTAAGTCATTTCTTCCAGATGTTTTGTAGCTCTTCTCCAATGTTTGGTAGGTTGGAGAGGAGTTTTTGACCATTAAAAGACTAAATTTAGCTATTTAAAAGCAATCTACATAGTTCTGAACATTCTATAAAAAATTAGCCATTGGAGCTCAAGTTGACTCATCATTTTCCTTGAGTCGACTCGATGGTCCTATTCCAAAAATCATACTCGCTATATTTCTCTAAGACTTCAACTCGAGGAACTTGAGTCAACTCGATCCTTTGCTTGAGCCGTATATTTTCTACTTTAAAAAATTATTTTTCTACCATCGTTCGCTCGAGTCAACTCAAGCTTAACCATGAGTTGACTCGAGAGCATGCCAGCTAAAATTTTTGCATGCCAAATTTCTTTTTTCTTTCATTTCAGCTAGAGCTAAATAGCTATCTTCAGGGGTCGACTCGAGGTCTTTCCTGCTGAAATTTTCTACTTTATCTGATTTACTCTCTTCAATTTTGGTCTTGAAATATCTTCTTTAAGCCTTGCTTTGGGTGTGTTCCATGCTTCAAAAGCTTTCAACATCTTCTTATAGATTCTCAAATGCACTTTTTAGGATTTATTCTTTTGATACTCTGTAATTCATCCTGAAACATAATCTCAAGCAATTCATTAGTCCAAACATATACTCAAGTATTTTGTTACTTATCAAAATCAATCCTTAGAAGTTAATAGTATCCTTTATTAGAGCTGATTGAGGTGTCATCTGAAAAATTTTTGAAGTCGAAAGCATCTTATACCTTAATAAGAAAGTAGTTGAAGGATATTTGTGAATGGTGTAAATCTTAAATTTCCACATTATTATGCAAGTAATCTAACTCAATGCATCAATATCAAAGATTATAGATTCTATGGATTAAAGAGCCATAACTGTCATATATTCATATAATGATTACTTCCATTGGCTTGGCATGATCTCCTTTTCAACTCCATATGGAGTTCTTTGATCAAGCTTAGCCTTCTCATCAAAGATATTTATGCTATCAAACTATCCACCAACCACATATCTAGTCTTGAGGCTAGTAGTGTAGAAAGCATATGCAAGTTGGAGAAGATATTCCTTTCCAGCTTCTTTGACTTCATGGAGCATCTTGTGATTCATCTGGCATATGATGCTAGGGTGGAGGGTATAGTGCAGTATAGGTAAATGTATCCATTTAAAAGATATATATATACGGTCTCAAAAAGAAAGTAAAAAATAAGATCCGAGTTGAAGATTCTATTATGGAGGCTTACATGATAGAAGAGATTTCAAATTTTAGCTAACACTACTTGAATCTCAATGTGTAGACCAAACTGACTCAAGTGGATTGAAATGATGATGGTGGTACTAAGGGATTAGAATGAGGGATCTCAATATTTGCCTATCTCACTCAAGAATTTAGGCTCGAGGTTTGTCGAATTTTCTCCGATACTGAACTTCGACAGGCAAAGACATATGTTCTGCTAAATTGCGTAGAGGTTGACCCATATGTCCTGTAAATGTCCATCATAATTTCATCTATTTAATCATTTATTTCAGTATACTTATCTTATGCATATTTAGGCAATATGATGAGATGTTGAAAAAAGAAAATTCGAGCATAACTGATGAAGAAATATCAACACAGTGCATAGAGAACTTTGTATGTTGGCTCTGTTAATTAGTCATTCAAGACAGCGAGTCTATACCAAGAAAGCTGAGATCATTAGATTACGGGCCTGAAAAATACGTGACATGCTATAGTGGCTGTAATATAAATGATTTTAAATTTCATACCCAATAATATAAAAATTATAAAAGCATAATGAGTAGTGGTGTGTGTATAAAAGATAGCTGGTAGAAAGATAAGTCGGAGAGTGACTACTATGAAATTCTTAAAAAAATGATTAAGATAAGCTACATTAGAGGTAATAGTATTGTTCTATTTAAGTGCCAATGATTTGATACCGATAATGGTATAAAGGTTGATCCATGGCATAAGCTTTTTGAGATCAAATATAGATCAAAAGCTTATGTCAACAATCCATTTGTACTAGCTGCATAAGCTGCTCAAGTGTACTATACTTTTTTTTTATTAAGAGAAAAAAAAAAGATTGGTAGGCTGTATGTAAAATTAAATCTCAAACCATTCATTACGTGCTCAAAGAAGAAGAAGAGCCCTAATTATGAAAATACTTTCAAGAGGATAAGACAGTAGGAGTTCATCAATTCTTTGATGATGTGGAATTGGATGCTCCAGGAATACTCCTTCGTGAAGATAGCCAACATGAGGAGGTAAAAGATAATCCTCCCCAAGAAGAGGAAGAAGATGAGAAAAATGTGGAAGAAGAGGAAGAAGAAGAGGAAGAATTGAAAGAAGATTCTAAAAGATACCAAACATCTAAAAAGATCGATGAATAGTACTAAGTATATAATTTTTTGATCATTTTAATTATTTATCTTGCATCATTTTAAATTTTACATTACCATGCATAATTATTTAATTTACTTGATGAATCTATTTATTTTTATTTTTAGAAAGCATATATTATATCTTCTAAAGATCGAAGTCATGCCAGTCGAGGATAGAACTCTCGAGGAGAGAGCAATCATATAGCCAATTCTCATGGTTCTACACCTCTTATACCAGATGGTAAGCTCTAATACTTTATATATTCTCATTTATGTTATTTTATTACTTGTTAACTAATATAATATTCTTTGTATTATATTTTTTGTGCTCAGGTTTGGAGGATAGGAGGTCACCAGTGACCCCACCATCCCATGCAATAGCGGCCGTCGGCTCTCAGACATAGTGCCATGGTCGAGAACTTATCCGACTCATGGCATTTCTAACTAGATTAGAGAATAGATAGATCATCCATATCTAGAGCCGCTCGTAAGTACTACATGCTCAATTAATATATTTAGAATTTTGTAATCTTATAGTCAACATTTATTCTTCAAAATTAATTTTGTAGCACGTTCAAAGAATCTTCAATATCTCGTATTGTTACCGAGATCATATGCTGATTGATGCTAGGCCCGGTGAATAATTTCTTGAGTTGGCCATCAAGAGCTCGTAATGCAGCCAAAAAGATATTTTTGATAAGTCAAAACTAGTTTAATTTATTCTTTTTCGATACATTGATATTTTAATTATATATTAATACACGCTTGCTTCTATCTTGCAAGAGTATTATCGATTCGAGACTCTTCAGGATGAGAAGGCTAATCATCAGACCTTCGAGAAGGTAGCCATACAAAGGCTCTGAGATGGCCTCTATAGCCTCAGGCAATCCATCATCCAGCACTCTGATTCTCAATCACCATCAGACTGGAGGTCCTTCATGGATCACTAGATGTGGACGGATATATGGTAGGCCCTCTGCGATCAAAAAAACAGCAAGGAATACTTTGATAGGTGGTAGAAGGTCTAGTAGAATTAGACTATCTAGCAAGATTCGATCAGACATATGGGCAACTCGATCGGCACACATGTTGTGGCCGATAGATCGGTAAGAAATCAATATTAAAACTCTTCACTGAAACTATAAAATTTTTATATGCATGTTTTAGTTAATTTAATTTTATTATTTACTTATTATAGACATAGCATCTGGATCGTCCACTAAACCAGCTATAGTTATGATAGGCCACACACTAATCTAGAAGGACTAGTGATTATTTAAATTTATAATAATTTAATTTTTATATTAGAATTAATATATTTTTGAACTGTGCAGACGTGTTATACAGAGTATGTTGCTAAAAGGTCCGACAATGATCCATCTTCTCAGCCCTCTTTATCTTGAGAGATGGCTCAGCACCATCGAGAGGATGAGTAGGAGTTGGATCATAGGATTCAGTCATAACTTCGATCCTCTACTATCTTGATATCTTTTGATATTCTCACAGACCTCGACATCTCAAACCTAGAGCGATGCACACATAAAGAAGATCGTGCAGAGACTTCTAAGCCAGTGATCTTAGGGCCTTCTGGATGTCATCTGCAGTATGATTGTGGAGCTTCTCTGGGATCTGCTACTGCATGACTAGTTGGCCTTGTTGTCCTAGTTATCACATCATAATTATATTATTAAACTCTTTTACTTATTTTAAGTTTTTATATTTAGAAGCTTCGTATCTTTAGATTTGAGTTTAGAAGAGGATCTAAGGGCTAAAATTTCAATCTAACCATCCAGTCGATAGGCCGAGGGTGTTTATAGCTTCGTATCATCAAATCAAATATGTTAGGAATAATCTATTCAAGAACAAAAGTAGTATATCAAAAAATATATTTTCGTATTGAATGATACATCTCCATATCAAAATATACTAATATTATTTTATTTTTCTTGTTACATAATGTTGAAACATTTGGCTCTTATCCACCAGCTGCTAGAAAGGAGCAGGAGGAGGAGGAGATAGGCGACGACGAGGATCGAATCTGATTTTTTTTTTGGATGATATATTATATTTTTTTTATACTATTTTTTAAAAAATTATATAATTTATATTTTTAATAAAATATAATTAATTTTTAAGTTTTGATTATTAGATTATTTTTGAATTTTAATTATAATAGGTATTATGAATTATAATTTATTATGATAAATTAAAATAGATTTTAAAAAATATTATTATTATTTTTTAAAAAATATATAAAATAACTATTAGCATCGATATTAGCGATGGCTTTAGATACGAAACTACTATCGCTAATAATTTTTTAAATAAATTATTTTATTTTATTTAAAAATTATAAAAAATTAGTGATGATATTTTTTATCACCAATAATTATTAGCGATGATGTTAGCCACGAAAATGCCATCACTAATATTTTTTAAAATATTTTATTTTATTTTATTTAAAAATTTAAAATTATTAAAGATGGCATTAGCGATAGAGTATTCTATCGCTATTAAGTATTAGCGATGGCATTAGCCACATCCTTATCATCACTATTATTTTTTAAAAAAATAATTTAAATATTAAAAAATTATTAGAGATAGAATTTTTTCATTGCAAAAGCTGTTGCTAATTGTTATTATTAGTGACAACGATTTTTACCATCACTAATAATAGCAATTAGCGATAAAAATTTTTAAATTAGATTTTATAATGGTATTAGTGACAGCAAGATTATTAGCAATGGTAGATAGACTATTAGCAACAACGTTTAGCCATCGCTAATAGTCAAAATTCTTGTAATGTCCTGATGGTTGACCTAAACCACATAGATCGGACCCATGATCAGACCTAGACTAGGATCCAAATTGAGTTTCTCTCTCTTTACTTAATCCAGTATTTAGCCATCATTAATAGTTAGAATTCTTGTAATGTCCTGATGGTTGACCTAAACCACATAGATTGGACCCATCATTAGACCTAGACTAGGACCTAAATTGAGCTTCTCTCTCTTTGCTTAATCCCTTTTTCTTTGTCTTGATCGAAGGCTAATGGCGTTGGTCTTTTTTATCAAAGCCTTCAACTCTAGAGGAGAATCATGTCTTGGTTTTGGGCTGAGTCAAAGGATGTGATTTGTTATTACCAAAAGGATTTTTGGATCTAATTCATTCAAGACAGTAAGTTTCCTTTCTAGTGATTTCATAGTGCAAGTCATGTATTTTAAATTATTGCTTGACTTTTTAATTAAGAATGATGATAATATAGTAATGACTAATAACTTTTTTAGAAAATGATCCAAAAAAATCATCAAACTCACTATAAACTACTCTGACTACTATGGTCTAAGAGTAAAAACCACCGTATCAGGAAGTTGAATTATGGCAAAATTCTAGAAGCCTTAACTTATGCTCATAGTGTCCAATTGAGTTTTTTTTTCTTGGTATCAAGCAATTTTTAAAGCTTTAAACATAGTGCCCCACCCCTATGGGTGGCAATTCGTTTGGGTCTGATTGGCTATGAATCAGGTCAGATATAAGTTAGGTCAAAAATTTGTCAATCCAAATCCAACCTATTTATTAAACAAGTTAAAATTTATACCTAACTCCAACCAATTTATTAAACAAGTCACCCCAACCCAACCTACATAATCCATTTACTAAACATGTTGAATTATGTTAAATGGGTTAAATAGGTCAAATAAGATTTTAAAGGATTAAATAAGTTAATCATTAGGTTACACAGGATATAAATAGGTTAAGTAAATTTGAAATGGGATAAATATGTCTTAAATAGATTAAATAGGTTAGATTATAACTTGACCCAGTTAATAAATAGGTCAAAATAAGTTAAACAAGTTAAGGATCTAAACATAAATTCAATCTATTTAATAAACTTGTCTAGATAGATTGACCTATTTATGATCTAAACTCGTTTATTTCAAATTTGAATTTACTTGTAGCAGATCATTTGTAGGTTGGATGGATAGGTTGGATCATAAATTTCCACTCCTAATGACGTAGTAAGGGTGTAGTGCATCAAGTGATCTGGCCAAATTCTATTGTTTGGATCTCAAAATAGGTTGGTTAAAGTAAAAATTTTCGTTTTGAAAGATTTGAACTGGATATATATATATATATATAAGTCAATTAGATTTTATCTATTATACGATTTTAGCTTTTCTATAATTATCTTCATTAGTCATGTATATTTTGAAAAAGTTATAATTTCTTTTAATTAGAAGAGGAATCTGGTCCAAATTATACAAAGGCAAATCTGCATGTATGGATAGAGATTTTGTAACTCAATTTGGTTATTTATTATGAGAAAGGGAGACATCGACCTTATTTTCACCATTTTTTATTTTTTAAATTTTCTTTAAACTTGAGTTGAATGGGCTGAAACAATTTTCTCTTCTCTCTGAATTAGGTTAAACATAATATTGCTCCTTTAATAAAATTAAACCATCATGAAACATGTAGTTCATTTCTTGTGAATTGATGAAAAAGAAAGCATATAATATTTGGTGGAAGTAAACTAAAAAGAGAGGAGGAGAAAAGAACCTACAAAAAGGAAGGTGGAGAAAGGGTGAGAGAACTATGAAATAAAAGTAGG